>VZTV01071871.1:0-30497 GCA_013400875.1 Anhinga rufa | reverse complement strand
TTTTTTTTTTTAAGTTAACTTTTTAGTCAATTTGAGCCAAAAACTTTACATGGGTCCAGCCCATGCTGTTACTCACCTCTCTTGCCTAATCTAGATCTGAACTAATTGAGAATAGCCTTGCTTTCCCCTGATGAGCTACTGATGTTTCGTTTCGTTAACAATGTTTTCTACTCCCGGCACTGGGACACCACTCCCTCTCTTCCCTTCCCTTGCCAACTTGTTGGTGGGCAGCAGTGGGTCCCCCCTGGCTGGAGAAGGGCCACGGTGCTCAGCAGATGCTCTGGAGGTAGTCCAGCTCCCGCAGCAGGCAGCACAGACTCCACCATGTGCAGAGGCAAGAGCCACCCTGGGCTGGCAGGTTTGTAGAAGTTGGCTAAACTGGCATGGAGAAACCACACGGATTGAGGCCCTTCGCTCTAAAGCAGACAGCCATGCCTTGGAGAGGGTGGGGGGAACATCTTTTTCAGGTGGCCATGCTCTGCTCTGCTGTGTTCACCAGAGCTGAGCACTGGTGGTGGGGAGCAGGGTGCTGGAGACTGGCTGTACCGAACTGTCCTCTGGGCCAGCACTTGGTGGTGCCTGGTAGGGAAATGCGTGGGAGTACCATGGAGTCTTGGCTCATCTGCTCAAGAGGCAGAACAGGCTGCTCTGGGCTTGCTCATCAGCAAGGCCAGGAGAGGGGAAGGATTTCACCTTTGGATATGTGACCCATTTCAATGTAACTGGTGCTTTTGCCTATTTTACACAGAAGTGATGCTCATGGCACTGACAACAAGTGCTGACAGACCCAGTCTCCAGCCCCAAGGAGGGCACCCAGGTATCATCTGCTCTGGGGGACCGCATTATCCCTGAGTGGAAGCTGGTATGGGAGGACCCTGGCTGGCTGGGGGTCTTGGCCAGAGGGAGACACGGGTTGCCTAAGGAGGGATGGTGGGGTAGGAGGGCTGTGCTGGGGCTCTCTGCTGGGCTGCTGGTGAAGTTGTTAGGCAGGATTCAGTATGGGACATGTTTTCGTTGTGCTGGTGGCCCCATTCACCCATGTGCCCCCTCATTATGGGGTGACCATCTCCAGGAGGTGCTCCAAAGCCTGCCTGAGATCTTCTTGGCTGCTCGCTTGAGAGCACACAGGAATTGCAGGCAAAGGACCCAGACTGCATGTGAGGAGGACCCGAAAGTCCATAGGGACAGCTGATACTAATGCCCAGGTCCAACAAGACAAAGGGCAGCTGGACTGCTCTGGCTAACCCTCCCCAACCAGCTGTGCCCATTCCTTGCTGCCATCCTCCCTCTGAAGTCTGCTCGTGCCCTTTGTACCTGTCCTTCCATCCTGTGTGTCCCTCCAGGAGACACCCATGGGCAGTGAGTGGGTGCTGGCAGAGCAGCCCATCCATCCTGGACAGGGCAGCTGGCATGGCAGCCATACAGCACCCTGCCCCAGCTCAGCCGGTCCCTGCAGCCCAGCCCTCGCTTGCCATCCTAGTGCCAGGGACAAGGGATGAGATCCTCCGGAGATGGGGCAGAGGACTGAGTGGGGACAGCAGCATGCCCTGGCGTGGCTCTAGTGGGGTGCAGTAGCAGCCCCATTGCCCCAAGCCTGGCCTGCCTCCTGGCAGAGCGGCAACATGCAGCCCTGCCCTCGCTGCCATGTACTCCGTGGGCAGCTGCCTGGACCTGCCTGATCGGCTCCAGATGTGCCGGCGGCCAGTGAGCCAGCTGTGCACTGCTGCTGGGAGTCCTCAAACCAGCTGTGTCTGAGGGATGCTGCCAGCACGCTCCCCTCCCTGACACAGCAGGGGGCTGGGGGCACAGCCCCTGGGGACACCCCTGACCCCCAAGCGTTGCCTGTCCATGGGGAGCCCCTCTGCATGGATGCAGGATGGACTGCGCCTCCCTCCAGATGTTTGTGTGGCCCTTGACCCCCTGTTCCTTTACAGCAGGGCCTGTCTGGGTCACACAAAGGGCTGGGGCTGGGCAGGCTCTGAGAACGCCAGCTGTTTTGGTTGCCGGAGCGGAGATGAGGGGTGATGCAGTGCAGCAGCAGGCACGTCCTGGCAGGCAGGCCCAAGCAGCCCCCATCTGGCAGCAGGGAGCTGGACCCCCAGGGTGCCATGGTGGGGGGCCTCCCTCTGAGGTGTGCTCTAGGGAAACTCAAGGTGCTGGGACATGGCAAGAGGAGCAAACGAGCCTTTAGTCTGACCAGTGGATGGGAGCATGGAGAGCAGAAGGGCAGGAGCCTAGCTGCCAGGGTCAGGCAGGGCAGGACAGCATCATGGGGCTGCCCTCTGCACTGCCCCCCAGCTCCCTAACTGGCGGCTTCAGTACCAGCTAGCATCATCCTGCTGGGAGGCCTCTGGGGCGAGTGCCAGCAGGTTCCCTCCTTGGCTGTGGTCTCACTGTGGTGCCTTGTGGGTCTCAGACTGCCACCCCCTGCCCTCAGCCCTGCTCTGCTTGGGCCACACAAGCCATGTTCAAGCTCTGGTGTCCCATCTGCCCATGTCTAGGATGGCAGGGAAAACTGAGGCACACAGCTTCACTGTGGTGGTGCCAGACCATCCCTTTGCCTGCAAAGTGGGGGGCTGAGCACACCCGGCTATTCGTGGACCAGTTGGCCACGGGCAGCATGGTGCCAGGGTGGGGATGATCTTGAGGGCATATTCAGAGGAGCCCAGGAGGAAGCCTTGGACCCTGGTGTCCTAGACCAGGGACCACTGAGCAACAGTCAAAGCCCCTTGCAACTCCAAAACACAGGGGTCCTGTGAGCAGGGAGGGAGGACAGAACAAACGTGCAGGTGGTGCCCAAGGAGAACAGGACTGTTCTGCTCTGGTATCTTCATGTCTCTTGTGCACAGGCTGTTCAGGGGACCCGAGTGCTGGTGCTACCCTGGCTCCATGAGCAAGGCAGGTGCATCTGAGCCAGCTCAGGCTGCAGGGACCCCTTCCCTTCTTGGTGAGGACACCAAAGTCCGTCCCCACCAGGGCTAGGCAGGCTTGTGCCTATTCCCATCCTTCACCCTGTGGTGCTTCGACACCCCCAGGCCAGACTCTTCATGCCCCTCAGCATCCCTCAGCTGCTGCCAACCCTGGGATCCCGGCTGCGATCATGGCTCTCCTTGGGCAGCCGGGAGCCAGCCCTGTGTCCCCACCCTCCACACCCTTTATCAAGTTCCTGCAGCCTTCCCCCTTTGCCTGCCTGGGCCCTCTGCCAGGTTGGACTGGGACAGACAATGTGGCAGGCTGCCTGCAGCCCACCTGCCTGCTCTGCCTCGGCACCACTGGCTCCTGGCTGCTCACCATTTCAGCATGGAACCTGCTGTCCACCCTGGCTTCTTCGGCAGTGTGCAAGCCCATGGGGAATGGATGCCTCGGGCACAAGGGGGTCCAGGCATCTGGGCCATACACAGCCATGCTTAGGCAACATTGGAAATGCCTCCAAACACCTTCTTCCAGAGGCATGACAAAGCACCAGAGCAATCCCTGTGCTTGCTGCAATGCTATGGCAGCGCTGCCGTGGGCTGCTTTCAGCAGAGGGGTCTGGCCAGCACTGTCTGGGAACCACTAGTGCTTGTTCCCCCTTGCAGATGCATGGGGGGTGGTGTGTGGGGGTGTGTGTGGTGGGGGCAGGCAAAGCCAGCCTGGCATGGGCTTTCCTGGGGGAAGGGGGAACCTTGCATGGACCCAGCCTCATTTTCTCCTGCCTTGTGCCCCATGGGCATCTCTTAACCACATTGATGGGCTTGGCACACTCTAAGCCCCAATGAGCAGTGCCAGGACAGGCATGCGCCAATGTACTGGAGGTCAAGCAATCCTGTGCCCACACTGTGGACCCCTTGTCCTTTCCTCCTCCTTCCTGAAGCTCTTCTCCTTCCTCAGGCAGCCCTGCAGCCTGTGCCCAAAGCCTCCCTGCCCTGCTCTAGCCCTTTTCTTTGCATCGGGGCTGTTCATCCACCCTGCAGACATGTGACAGGCGGAACCACAACCTTGACCCTCTCAACAAGCTTTTGGTGGTTTTGGGGCAGCAGGGTTGGGCAATGGGCTGAGGAGGCTGTTATGTGCATGAGCATATGCATGACCTTGGGGGACAGCAGCCTTGGGGACAACCGCATGGAAGAGGACAGGTCTTTCCAGGCTTTCCACTTTCGCACAGCCCCTTGGTTGGCTGAAATGCCTATCAAGGGCTGTGCAGTAAGTTATCCCTGGCCAGGAGTCACCCTGACTATCAGGAGTTGTTTCTGGATGAGAAATTGTCCAGCAGTGGCTGCCAGGAGGGATGGGATGGGAGTGTTCAGAGGAAGCGGAGCCCAGATGGGATGGGATGGGATGCCCAAAGTGTGCCAGAAGGACCAAGCACTGCCAGGCCACCGCCAGACCCCTAAGATGCCCCTGGCAGCAAGCAGAGGTTGGACTGAGACAAGAGCTTGTGCTAAAGGACGTGTTCTTGATGCTGAAGAGGGATGTGGGGAATGAGTAGTTGGAAAGGCTGAAAAATACTGTGTCAAGGCACTGCAGGATGTGTCTGGACCCAGCTGCCTGGGGATGGGGCAGCACAGAGTTTGGATCCCTGGCCACTGCCAAATTGGTACTGCAAGGCAAGGAGTGCTGCTGCCGCCCTTGGGCTTCTGCTCATGGCTGTGGGAAATCCCAGCGGGAGTACCAGAGAGAGACCTCACAGTGACTTCCACCAAACTGTTGTCAGATGGAGAGAGTCACAAGTAAGTCTGAGGGCCCAGATGCTCAGTTGTAACGAGTCATGCAAAATAAACAGTTTTCAATGAAACAGTTTTCAGTAACTTTTTTCCCAACTGCTGATCATAAACCAAAGTAGCCTCAAAAAATTCACAAGACGTGGTGAGAAACTAAACCTGGAGCNCTCGCTCTGCTGGGACGTCGTGGAGCCACCCAGCCCATGCTGTGCTCAGAGGGGTCTTGTGCTGCTTGCCAGCCAGGGGCTGGGCCTCTCACCCAGGCACAGTGCCTGTTGCAAGCCCCAGGCAGCTCTGTTAGCACAAGAGGCTCCTGTCCAGCCACAAAATGCTTCCTCAAACTTCAGGTTATGCCAGGTCTTTTGCTGCAAGGAACTGGGAGAGATGGCCAAGCTCCGGGGTCTCCATCTGTGCCCCAAGCTGGGAGGCAGAGGCCAGCAGTAATGGCCTCTCCTTGCTTCTCAGCTCCACCGTTCTCTGCCACCCACTAACCCTGCTTTGCAGCCCACAGCACCAGCAGAACACAGGGGACACCACAGCAAGGTGCCCCTCTGTCTCCAACACACCAGGGCATGGTGGGGATCTCCCCTGGCCATGACCTCCCTGTTAAGAACAAGGTGTCCCTCCGGAAGGTGCATGTCTTGAAACCTCCTGTCCCAGTGCCTTGGCAGCCTTGGCTTTGCTGTTATTTGTGTCTGGGCCCCTTATCTCGCTGCCACACCTAGCACGGTACTGGCCCTGGTGTCCCCGGTGCCAAGGCCATGGGCTAATCACAGCCGCGTGCCCAGCCTGGCACCGCTGCTTGGGGGGACAATTGGAGGAAGCCGTGTCCCTCGGCAAACCCTGAGATTTCTTCTGGAAGTGACAACTGCCAGGAGAGCTGGCAGGGGATGACGCTGCACGTGGGGACCGGCACGGTCCCAACCAGCACAGCAGGAGCTGTGCTCTCCCCTGCCCACGTGCAGCCCCCTGCCCGGACCCCCACACCTGCCGGGGGGTTCAGACATGGTGGGCAGATGTGCACTGCAGGACGCACATGCATGCGGCCAGCGAGCACCCCGTGCTAGCTGTGGGGCTCCCACAAACTGGATTCATGCAGCAATGGCATAGCCACATGTGCACATCTGCAAGCATGTACCTGCTTGCACACACCTGGCCGTGGCAGGACTGCACACACACGTGAACACAACACAGGAAGACTGGGGCCATGCTTGTTAAGACAGATAGGATACATGTGTCAGGACACAGACACAAACCAGGGCTGTGCATGGGAGCACCCAGGCAAACACACACTGGTGGGACCATGTCCACACACATGCACGTGTGCAGAGAAGGAGGTGCAGCGGTGCGTACATGTGTGTGTGTGCTTACACACAGCCATGGATGCCCTCCTGCTACACCACCCGGTGTGTTTGCCCCAATCCAGCAGCCATATGCTCTACCCATGCACACTGTGGTACTAAGTGGAGGTGTCACGGTGATGAACCTAGTACTTAGGTATGAAGAGCCCTCAAATACCTGCCCAGGCTCTTTTCCACCCAGTATTGCCTTCTGTTGCCTCTGAAGCCCAGGTGCTGCGGGGTCCCAGCTCATCCTGCCTGCGCCTGGCAGTGCAGGCAGCCAGTCCCCATGGCTGGGTCTGCCTACTTAGCGGTGCATGGCATGCTGGAGCACAGAGGGCAGAGGGCCATGCCTGTGCCACTCTCAGAGAAGGTGGGGGGAGTTCAGCTCAGGAGGACAAGTTCCTTAAAAGTCTGGAGATGTGCAGGCAGCTGAGGCTTTCCCAGGCAGCCAGGAGTTCCTGGAAGCTGGGTCCCGGTGCCAGAGAGTGAGTCCTGGAGAGCTACGTGGGAGAGCCTTCCTGAAAGGAGTTGCCCTGTGCCAGATCTTCCCTGCCATGGCTGCCCTGGCAGGGACGGCTGCTGTCCCCACACGCCCCTGGCTCGCTCCCGTGGGCAAGGGGTGTGCACACAGCCGGCACCACAGTCTCCACCACAAGCTCACCTCCCGAAGGAAACCAACCTTGTGCCCCGGCTTTGCCTCACAGACGTGTGGCCAAGAACTGCCGTAATCGCCATCCCTGTTCCCAGCCTCGTACGTCTGCTGGCCCCGTTTCCCAGCTGGAGGACTGTCCCACATGCAGGCTCGGGTACCTGCCAGCCAGGATGTCCTGTGGCTGATAATGCCCCTTAGCTCATAGCCCTGTAGCTCCTTCTCATGTCCCGCAGACTCTTGGGCTCCCAGCAGCAAGGTGGGTCCTCACAACCTTCCTTCTGGGATAAAGGTAGGTGTCTCCTATTTTAGTCCCCCCATGACTTGGGAGCAGTCCAGCTTGTCTCGGCCCCATGTGCTTAGGATGCCCGGCATGCATCCTCCAGGAGCCCATACCATGGGCTAGTGACACCTCCAGTCCCACATGGACACTTGACAGGTGCTTATTCCCTTTCTGAGACATCCCTTGGCAATTGCCAAGGTCTTGTTCCTTGGAAGCTCTGATGAAACCCCAACTATCAGGTCCCTCTACTGAGCCAAGGCCATGCAGTACTTCTGTCCCCTCCTCTGAGTGGTCCAGATCCCACCCCCCATCAGCATCAGCAACCAGTCCAGCATGTGGCTGGACAGGAGATAGTCATGAGACAGTGGGCAGCCTTCAGGACCTCAGGGAACTGCATGGAGGCCTGTGCACAGCTCCACCATGGGTCTGTGATTTCCAGGAGAGGGAGAGGACAAGGGCACATGGCGGACAAGCAGCAGCACAGAGGTAGCAGATCCCATCTCCAAAGATCCCATCTCCCTGATCCCAGGACCCCAGCCTTGGTGACCACAGGATCCTTCTGACCCTTTGATCCTCTGGACACAGCCACCTCTCACTGCTGGCTTAGGGTTGACATCTGGCCTGGCTTTGCCTCAGGGGCTTCCATCAGACAAAGTCACCTCTTAAGACACAGCTGCCATGGACAGCTCTAAGTGCAAAACCTTCTTGCAGCATCACACCATGCCCATTTTCTCTTACTCCAGTTCTCAATGACACTCATTCGTTGCTCTCCTGAAGCCTCCTGACCCACCCTATTTCATTGCTGTGCCTCTTGTTCTTCAGGAATGCTGATGACCTGGCCCCAAAAATGCATTGTAAGGAGCTCTGCTAGCTGCTATGCCTGGCCCTCCAGCACACCAGTCCTTTCCCTTATAGCCCAAATGATGCTGTGTCACCCTCCTTCTCCTCCATAATTACCTCGTATCTAAAACAAAACAAAACAAAACAAAAACCAAAAATGAGCTTTTTTTTTTTTAAAGATGCCAAGTCAATCTGGTACAGTCTATCCCTGATAAACAGCTCTCCCTTGGGGCCTCTTGGGATCAGAAATAGCACAGGGGCTGGACCTTCTTGGAGCAAGCATTCCTCCCCCCACACAGGTCTGCTTCCCCTGGCCGCTGGCAGCCGGTCGTTCCCCCTGAAGCCATGGGGCCTCGGGGACCAGTGGCAGTATCACCCCCTGCAGGTCCCAGCCATGCCTGGGGAGTGGGAGCCATCCACCTCCAGGCAGCTGCATCCTGCCCGGGGTGTCCTCCCCGCCAACCTTCCCTGCAGCACAGCTTGGCAGAGCTCGCTGTTTCTGCAGGGAAAAATATTTATTTATTGAAGTGTGCCACTGAGTCATGACAGTCCCTGAGGGGCAGCCAGTAAAGCCCCGCTGATCCACGCCGCGCTGACCCGGCTGTCACTCACGGCTGGTATGTGCTGTTAATCCCCCTGGCCACCTCCCGGGGGAACCGTCACTGCTGGAGCTGGGTGGACCTGAGATGGTCCTGTTCGCTCCCAGGAGAGCAAAGCATGACCACTGGGGTGTCCCACGGGGCTCTCTGCTCCAGGGAGAGATGCGGGGTCCTTCCCAGAGCCCAGGAAATTCCTCTGCCCTCGGTGCTGGGCCAGTTCCCTTGCTGGGACCACTCACAGGGCACCAGGACCTACCCAGTGCTCCCAAGAGGGGTTGCCTGTGTCCAGCCCTCACAGCACTGTTGGGTGAAAAGCTGTTGCATTTCACACAACCGATGTTGCTCTCTGAATCCTTGTCCTACTAGTCCTTCCAAAGGTTTTCCATGATCTCTGTCCTCTTTACCTCATGAGGGTTTCAGCACTGACGGTTGACCATTGTGAACTGTCCCTTCCTGGCACCCTGCTGGGACACTGGCTCCTGCCCACCCTGCTGTACCTGGGACCTTCCCTCCCTGTCACTCCCCAGGGACATAGTTTTGTCTTCTTCAAGAGGGGCTGCTTAATGCAATCAGTCTCTAAAAGGATTGCAAACACGACTCCCTGAATAAAGATATACCGCCCATCACAACATCTTTGTGGACATCATAAAGTGTCCCCTGTAGCTCAGTGGCTCCTGATTCTGTCTGCTTTCTTCTCTATAATAATTTTTTGTGACTCTTCCCTGATCTTTCATCCAGCCAGTCTCCCCTGTGATGGGTGTGAGCTGAGCACAGCCCCCAGTGGGGGCACACCAGGACACCCATAGCCTTCCCACTTCTGCTCCAGCTCCCCTGTGTCAGTGCTTTGGGGACTGTGATCACAAATTACCTGCCAGACCCCCAAGTTGCCTCTTGAGAAGGAGCCCCCCACCTGTGGGAATGAGGGTCAGGACCCTCGGACTGTGGGTATGGGGCCAGAGCCCCTGGTCCGTGCTCTGCTCCTGCCAGAGTGGCTTCACACACAGCTAGAAACACATTGCTTCTCACAGGGCACAGTGGTTGCTTTCTCCTACCACAACCCGTGCCATCTGCAGAAAATATTAATCATGTTTTTCATCCATTAATCACTTATAACATTAATCATGTTGTCTTCATGTTAAACAGTGGAGAACTGGGACTGCAGGAACTCACTCGCAAGTGATGGGCCTCATCTCAGCTGCTTCTGAGAGCTGACAGCCAGCCAGCATTCAATTACATTTCACGTATGCCATGTGGCTTTTATATTGTTTAGTCTCTAATCAAAATCTGGGGCTGGATTGAATTACCTGTCCCACAACAGCGCACTACGTTGACACAACTACCGCCTCTAGAATTACATCACAGAGCCCTCATGTTCGCTGGAGGCGATCCCTCACCTGTAATAGCACAGCGGCTGCTAGGCTGTCAGCCGTCCACACATGTCTCATGAAACATGGTCCCTTTGCTTGGTCTTTGGCTGCCCGTGACTGCAGTCAGGCTGGCAGGAGTGTGACTGTGGAGAAACAGCTGTATGAAACACGGTCCTCAGCCTGCATGCAGAGCACCTGGATCTCCTGGCAGGAAAGGTCTAGCCTTTGAAAACATCCCCTTGGGGCGGTTTTCCCAGAAACCCCCAAGGTTTGGTGGGAGGCAGGGCTCAGGAGGCATTGAATCTAGTCTCTGACTCACAGCAGGATGGTCCCCAACATGAGGTCAGGGTGTCTGTGGCTTTGTCTACTTGAGGCTTGAGAGCCTCCAAGGATGGAGATCCCCCATCTCTTTTGCTTGTCCTCACACTGGGATCCTTCCCAAGAGTCGATGTTGCATCTTGGGCAGAACAATAAATACCCCAAATCTTGGCCACAGAATGCATGGTTTCTACTTTTCTACCAAGAACAGAGAAATCTTTCTCCCTTGCTGCAAATTACTTTTGGTTGGGGATCCAGTCCTGTTTCATTGCCACAAGAACATATATACTTCATGTCTTTACGTCACAAGAATTTATGCACATAACTGACACTTATCACAGCTTTTCCCCACCTTTTACCCAAAGTTTGCCTCTGAACCTGCCTGGGGAGTACTGTGATTCCTTCAGCAGGCAGACACGGGGGGCAGCTTTCTCGTGTCAGGTCCCTACAGGCACTGAGCCCCTCACCACTTCTCCAAGCTCCTGGAGGTGCTGAAGCCTAGTACCAACAGAGCGCTTGTGGCAGCTGGGTCTGGACAGAGCAGCAAGTCTGGTTTCCCAAAAAAACCTGACATTTGGAGATTTGGTTTTGTTTGGATGTAGAATGAACCCAAGACACATAGCTTCGCCAGTCAACAGATTTTTTTTCAGGGGCGGGGGGCTTGGATCAGAAGCTGGCTGCCCTGACGCCCAGGCCCAGGGAATTCCTGGGAATGCTGACTTCATGCTACTCCACTTGCTGCTCTGTCCTCCAGCCAAAGCCCAGGCCAGCCATGGGAGCTGAGCTTCTCATGGAGTGGTGAATGGAGACCTGGGGCTTGCAGACTCTCTAGGCTCTTGGGTTGCTGCCCATGCCCCAGGCAGTTGCTCAGGAGCAGGGGGAGGAGGAGGATTGCCAGGCAGCAGGTCTGGCAGTTTCTTGGCAGAGTTTAACTGCAATCAAACCGTCTCCACAAAACATCACGATGAGCCAGCACATTCCAATGGGGAAATGTCTTGTCTAAATGTTTCTGCCCAACTCTCGTGCAGCGGCTTTCTCACTTTTCCTCCTGGCTGTGTTTCTGAAGGAAAACACTCTTCAAACACACAGCCCTGGGTAGGGATGCTGTAGGTGTGACTGTGCCATCTCAGCCCAGGTCCAGACCCTCCACCTGGGGTCTGATGAACCTCAGAAGAATCCCACCAGTTCTGGGCTGCCCGAGGAGCCCTAAATGGACATGAGAGGAGCATGGTGTGCATGCCTCATGGGCCAAGGAGCCCCTCCTGCAGTGGAGGACTGCATGGACCAAAGCCTGAGGCTGGGCTCAGTGTTTGTGTGCATATGACCCAAGAGAGCTGAGGTGATGTCCAGCAGCAGATGACACCCAACCTTGAGGTGTGTTGGATGTGTGGAGGACAAGATGTCCTGTCCACAGCAAGACAAGCCCCAGCTCTTGGTGCTGGGGTCTTCTCTGGTGGAGGGTGCAGACCTGCTCCCAACTTCCCACTGCAGAGTCAGCTCCTCTGCGTCCACATCAGAGGAACTTGGTGTTTCCTCCTCTGCTGAGAGCTTATAATGGTCCTCAAGCTCCTGCTGCTTCTTCAGAGATATCCCTCACCCCTGTTGTCACTCCTGGCATGGGCAGCAGAGCAGGGCAGGGTGCCCTGATGACTGCAGGTTGTTGGAGCAAGTGTCCCTCACCCCAGGAATGGGTGATCCCTGCCACACCAACTACACCAGGGAGCAGGAGATCTCCCAGGACTGGCTGAGGGCACCTCCCAGCCCTGGCCTTTGGCACTGCCATCATGGCGGAGCTGGTCAGGACAGGAGGAGAGGTTGTGCCCACGCGGAGGGCAGGTCCACCATCAGCATGGGTCTGGCTGGAGGTGCGCATGCTTCCAGGGGGGACGAGGCGCATGGGGACACAGCGTGTGCTCACGGGGAGCACATTGGGCAGCACGTGCCTGGCGGGGTGTGTGCGCACATGTGTCGACGCGCGTGTCTGGCGGCGGCCATTGTTGTGCTGGTCTGCGCAGGGAGGGCGTGCACGCCGGCCAACATGTGTTTTGTGTTTAGTGTGTGTCTGGTGGTGTTTTGTAAATGAGGTGCACTCGGCGATGTGTGTGTTCATTCTGGCATGCCGTGGCCGGTGGTGCAGTATTCCCTGGCCGGCTGCGCACTGTTTTTATAACAGGGCATGTGTTTAACAACGCGGGGATGCTGGTGCATGCGCGCGCTGCCCACATGTGTGCACGCCTTTGCGTGGCAAAGCGTGCCTGCTGCGTGGCCAACCCACTGCAAAAACCATTCTCATTTCGGAGACATATTTGGGGCTGAAAACCATTTTCCCCATGTGGCTGCCATTCCTAGGACGGCAGTCCCTCCTCCCTCCCTCCGCTGAGCTGACCCTGACCAGGATGTGTGAAGGGGGGAAACACTCACCCTCCATCCCCTACCGCGCTGCGTTCCCCAGGGAGCTGATGAAGTGCAATGTTTTGTGGGTTGGTGGCCCTGGCTGAGCCCAGCAGACAGCCTCCCCCTCCACAGCACCCTTTCCGCATGTGAGACCCGAGCAAAAACACCTGGAGCCAATTCCCAGCCCCGTCGAGCCAGCAGAAAAATGAGGCATCCGAGGCCTCGCTTCGTAAATGCGCGGTCACTGGGCTGTTCTCTTTCCCCCTGAGGAGGAAGGAAGGGCGGTCTGGTGGGCTGGCTGGATGGTCCAAGGATGCTTGGAATGAGATGAAGGGCAGCGAGGCAACTCACAGGGCATCTCTGCACCGTGCCTGGGGATGCATGGGTCTTGGACAGAAACGGCCAGTCTGGGAATTGAGCGGCCGGCTTGCGGCTGGCTTTATAGTGCTTTGGAGAGGAGGAAACACTGTCTCCGTGGCGGTGAAGCTGCTTTCCAGTGCTGGCAAAAGTTCAGCCATCCCAAGCCCAGGCGGGGAGAGAGGCTGAGGGAAGGCAAGGGGAGAGAGCAGGAGAGGATGCAGAGATGCACCTGAATAACCCTGGAAAAAAAAACAACACCTCTTCTGAGTGCTGCAGAGAGGCAGTGGGGCCAAAGTCTCCTCGCTCCCCAAGTTTGGGGCAGGATAAGCAAGTCCTGAGGCATCTGCACCGATGGTGTGGCATGGGGATCACCAGCTTCTTTGGGGCCAGGCCAGGTTGATGGCACGGGGACACAGCAGGGGCTTGGCATCTGGTGTAGACAAGGAGGTGTGACTCATCAGCAGAAGCAAACCCTGCTCTGGCAGGAGCAATCAGGGGACCTGCCAGCTCCTTCGGCTTGGCCTAGGAGGGGGAACAGGGCTGTTGCATGGCATGGCATCTTCTGTGCTTCCCAACAAGGTCCAGGTGGCCTTGAGTTGTCCTCCTGGCTCAGACAGCGGGCAGGCTGCTAGAGAGCAAACCTGGCAGATGGTGGATGATCCATCCTGGTGCAGCTCAGCAAGACCAGGGACAGGCATCAGAGGAGAACAGAAACTGCCCGAGGAGCTGATTGCTGCACTTGTGTAAAATCATGAGCAATGGGAAAAGCAGCAGAACGTGGGAGGGATGCTGATACAGAGCAGCTTCAGAAACAGCGAAGGATAGAAAGAGAGTCTGGCAATCAACATCCGACTTTTATTCCTAGTTAAATAACAGAGCACATCGTATGAGAGAAAGTCATTAAGTGTCAAGAGCCAGATTCCAGAGGAGCTCAGTGCCAGGTTTCCCAGCGCTCGGGACCACAGCCGGGGCCAGGCTTTCCGAAAAGCCAGCTCCCATTCGGAGCTGCCACAGTGGCCAGGCTTGCAACGGGGCTGGCTGGGGCTCTCGGGGGAGGTGTCTGGATGAACTCATGGGGGAGCCGAGTGCCCAACCTGCTTGGCTGTTCTCTGAAATGCCTGACCGGTGCCTGGTGACAACAGGATGCTCCCCAGCACCCACCCCGCAAAGCGTCCCCACTGGGCTAGAGGAGTCGTGTGGCCTGGTGGGCTGGGATGGTTTCAGTCCCTTGTCAGACTGGCTGAGGCTTTTCAAGCAGGAGACTGACAAATTGTGGGTTGTCAGCTTCCTGTGGGAATTTCTAAGTGAATAATCATTGTGAACATCATGAAAAGCATTTTAATAGTCAGAGAATACCATCTGGATGTTCACAAACAAAGGCGATATAAATCCATGACTGACAGCGCACTGAACTCACTGCTTTTATAAGTAAAAGTATTTCCAAATTGTTTCCCAAATTATTTAAGCAAGTCTTTCCTCTAATGAAATTCAGAAAAGAACCTAACATAGACAAACAGTACAGACTGAGCACAACAGAGACTTTATACAGAGGGATTAAAGTTTGGGTCGGATGTAATCAAATGACATCCCCTGCGTATGAATGCAGTCCATGTTCAGAGATAAGAGGAATCCCAAACACTTCTGCAATGGGAGGAATAAATCTGGAGATGCCAAAAGGGAACTGGGGGAGAGACTGGGGAATAACTCAAACCAGTTTTTGTGGGTGTGAAGGCCTTGCATGACAGCAGTGAGCACCATGGGGCTCATTTGAGAGTGTACCAGGAGGGACGTGCTCTGTCTGGTTGCAGCTGCCTCCGAGGTCCTTGCAGTGGGGGACCCTGGGAGAGGTGGGAGGGGAGGGATGCTGCAGATAAGAAGGGGTGAAGCTAGCCAGGCACAAGCCTGTTTTGCAGGGAGGAGAGAGGTGCTAACAGCCTGTCTGCGTGTTGGCTCTTAGGTGGTGTGCTGGGATGGAGGGGAGATGGAGAGGAGAGCTCTCAGGAGAAGATGGCAGGGACAGGCACAGGGTTGCCTCCAGCAGCAGGGATGGACCTCACCACCCACAGGTTTTGGGCCAGAGGTGCGCAAAACCAGCATGAGCTGGGCTGGATGGGGGGGCTGTGGGACTCCCAGCTTGTCCTGGATGGTGACATGCACAGGGCTGCTGCTTTCCTGGAGAAAAACCCTGGAAATCGGGCAGCAGCACAGACTGACCTCCGTGTCCTTACGTCCTGGAGTGCACCTCTTGACAGCCCAAAGTAGCTGCTGAGCCAAGGGCTTTGTTCAGCGCGGGCCTCTGCGGAGAAGGAGCTGGGAATGGAAGCGGTGATCCAGAGCCAGTGGAGGCCACAGCAAAAGCAGAACAACCTCAGACATGTTGGAGGCAGAAACCAGCCAAACCAGGCTGCGAGCTGGCCACCGGTGTGCTAAGACAGCCACTGGAGAGTTGATTTCACTGGCAGTGCCTGGCCAGCTGTGGCTGGCAGCATTGCTTTCTGACTGATTGTAGCCCGAGGACAACTGTGTCTCTATCAGTCTCAGACCCCTGGCCACACTTTAGGATGCTGGTAGATGATACAGAAACATCTGCTCTTGCTCGCTTTTCCCAAACCAGCCCTTGCAGCAATGGTTAAGGGTCCTCCAGCCAGCAAGGATGGGAAAGATTTGGGCTGTGGATGAGGGGTCCAAAACCACTTGTACATTTGCCTGCAGGTGTACCCTTGTAAGCATGGGACAAATCTGTCTTGCCCTCCATGCAGGAAGACCATGTCTCTCTGCTCACTGGAGAAGCCTTGTTCGAACGCGGGCAGTCCCCGACCCCACTGAGGCACCTCAGCACTCCACCTCCTCTGCATTACCTTGGAGCAGAGGATGCCCCACTGTCCAAGGGGGCAATGAACATTGCTCCTGGATTTCATCTGAATTCACCTTGTCCTGTGGTGCTGGGCAGTCTTCTGAGTGAAAAAGGTCATGTTTATTTGTCACTGTTTCAGGCCAAGTTCTGAATGGGAATGGGTACCAGGTTTGGAAGCAAAAAAGTCGTTCACAGAAAGAAGCAGGAAATAAAATCTGATCTTTCCACCATGATGGGATGCCTGCTCATGACAGGACATCTACTGACAGCTGGACACCTGCTCTGCCAGAACCTCTCTGCTGGGATCAACCTTTTCTCCTTGCCCCAGATACATTGCTCATTTCCAGCGCGACCGCAGCGGAGAGAGCAATGCTCAGGGCAGGGACACAGGAGGAGGACACAGTGTAGGGTTGCTTGGTCAGCTGCCTCTTGGCTTGCTGTCCTCCCCACCTCCCCACCTTGTGCCAGAGTTTGCTGCCTCCATGGGGCTTGGAGTCAGCTCTGAGAGCTTTGCAGGTTTCCAGTGCCATGCCTCGAGTTTCTCCTTGGAAACTTTAATTGTACATGCCTTGTATTCAGCCTGTGGGCTCCAGCATGGTCTCGGCGTTGGACTGAGACCACGCTTGGTCTCTTTGGATGCATCGTTCCAGACGCAGGAATAAAGTGTTTGCCCAGACATGCTCCCGAGGGCAGGCTGCCCCACGCTGGTCCGGCTGCCAGCTCAGGGGGTGCCATGCCCCTGGCTGGTCCCCAGAGCATGGTTTCTGTAGATTCCAGCAATGAGACCAACAACTGGACCACCCTTGCCTGGATAAATGGGACAAGTGGTGTCGCCAGTGATGGGGGATCAAAGGAGCTGCCTGTTTCCTTGCAGTCACTTTGCCAACATGCCCCTAAACCTTCTCCCAGCCAGAAAAAGCATTAGTCACCATTACAAAGTCAGGATGAGCAGACAGAAATAACAAGCATGTTCGTCTAGAGCATGTCCATGCCAGGCAAAATATTGTGGCCAGGACCGTTGTGTGCTTGTTCTGGGGAAGGAGCAGAGGAACCTCCTTGGCTGGAGTGGAGGGCAGGGCTTGTGGTACATCGCTTCAACACCTGGCCAGCTGTGTGGGACACTGGTGACCGCCAGAGCTTCACGGGTCTGCAGAGATGGACCAACCTGGCAGAGAGGCTGGTGAGGTGGTTTGGCTCCCAGGAGTGCAGTGAGATGAAGAAGGATTTGGGGAGGCAATGCTGTGACCTCCTGGCTGTCAGAGGCTCTCTGAGCTATCTCATGGGCAACCAGGAGCTGGTGGACCTTTCAGAGGGGACCACAGCTTGGGACCTCTAACATCCCACATCAGCCCTGTCCTTGATACCAACAGTCTCTCCTTGCCCTGGTGCCAGGGGCAGGAGGGCAGCAGCTGCCTGTGAGGAACAAGGCAGCTCATCCCACTGGGAGGCTCCTGCTCCTTGAACATGGCTTGTCTGCCCACTTCAGCATCACTGCTGAGGAGCAGAGACTCTGGGAGTGGGACAAGCCAGGACCTGGATACCAGCTGATGAGGGGAGAGGATGAAGGGAGATCTGAAGTTGGCTTGCGAAAAAGGAGAGCAGCAAGGATGCAGCTGGGTGCTGATGATGGGGTGGCTGCAGACAGTATCGCAGCAACGTGCTGGCATGGAGCAGGGGCCAGTCTGAAGTCAAACATAGGGAACATTTCTACCAGACGGGACAATTACACACTGGAGCTGCTTGCCAGTGAGGCCCCATCATGAGTGGAACAGATCCCATAAGATACTTCTAAGTTTAGAGTAAAGGAGCCCTCTCCAATAGGGGAGGATGCGAGACTGGAGAGCTAAATCCCGCACGTCGCCGCCAAACCGCACTCCCCGGAGAAGCACACATGAACCGCTCTTGCAACACTCGAGTTACGGCTGAGACACACATTCCAGCCGAAACCCCTATTTTCAGTTGTTTATACATTGCTCAAAAAATATCCTTTTGGATTGAATTTGTTCATGCTTGATCTCAGCCCAAAAAACCGAAGAATTATTTGGGGATGGTTTGAACAAAATCCGTTCAGCTGTTTCTGTGTTATGTAAGCATCAGAATAAATATGTTTTCCTCTTTCAAACATTTTTTCTCATCCTTGCTAGCTGTCAGATAGCTCAAAATCAGCTTCATGATCTGGAAGTGTTGTACTTAGCCCATGCCTGGCTCTCAGTGAAGGACCAACCCCTTCATCAGCCGGACAAGACCTCCTCAGGGAGTGAGGGAACCAGAAGGGACTACAGCTCTCACATGTGGTGCTTGACATCCTTAAAGGTGGTCTCCAGAGGCAGGGGAGCACAGACAGGCACTTTCTGAGAGTGCTTGGCTAGAAGGGTTTGGCCAGTGCCAGCTGAGGGTTAAACATAGATATTGAACAAGGATGTGGAAAAGAGCTGTAAGCATTTGTGCAAAGGGGAGGTAAGCACTGTGCCGCTGCACAAGAGCACGCAGTAAAAGGAGGGGTCTTGGACCAGTGGCATAACAGGGGCTGTGCGTGTCTCACTGCTCACCTACCAGCTCCATGAGAGCTCACAGGTTGCTCTGTAGCTGCTCCCTGCTTTTTTTCATGCTGTGCCCATGCTCGTTGATTGGTGGATTGTGTTTTCAGGAGAGAAGTAAGGGAGAAGAGCCCACAAACTTGGAGAGACTCTTTCACCTCAGGATCATGCCCAGGTGCAGAGAGGTGATTGGTGATGGGCATTGCAGAAGGAAGCCTGGTCCTTGGTGAGGTGAATGAGGCAGACATTGGGAAGGATATGTGCCAGCATCTTTGGGGTGGGAGCTATTAGAGGTGAGAACTGTTAGAGGTGAATACAGAAAAATCCTTGAGATCCAAGACTGGAGGAGACCGTTGTCCAAGTTTTAGGAGTTCACACCAAGCCACCATAGAGGTGATGCCTTGACCCAGCAGATGCACATGCTTGTGGGACTTACTCTTGGATGAAGGGATGAAGAGGCAACATTCACCCCCATGGTGTGCTCCACAGGAGTGAGGGTCTCCAAGATACTTGGGTGCTCACCTCTTCCTGGTTTGAAGAGGAGTTAAATACCTGAATGTTTGGCAATGGCTGGGGCATCATTCCTGATCCAACACCTACAGAAACCAAGGGAAGCCCATCCAAGTGCTGATTATTAACTATGGGGCATTTGTTCAAGGAACGACATTCAAGTAACTACAGACAAAATGCTATAGCAACGAAAACTGAGCTGCCAGTAACAGAGTCCAACGCAGTGTCAATGTTTTGTGGAGAAACCATGGGAAAAATGAGAAGGATCATTCTGAGCTGGAGACAGGGGATTTTCAAGAGAATCAGGAAGCTGATAAAAATGCCCTAAGCACAAAAGGAATTAAATTAAAGTCCTTCAGCTGAATGTAGAGGCTGCTTCAGCAAATGTACAAGCCACTAAGTGCTCACAAAATGTGAGTGAAGAAAGGCAGGAACAAGAATCACTTTAAGTCTGTCAAGAGGGAAAAGGCTGTGAAACCTTGAGCAGGCAAAGGGAAGAGAAGACATGTGGAAATCCAGAAACATCTTGACTTTGACTGAAGTCCCAACCTATGGACTAGAGGAGCAGGGAGAGGCACCAGTAGTCAAGGGGAGACCTCAGTGCTTCCAAGGGGAGACCACAAGCCTCCTGGAGCTAGTGTGAGCCCGAGATGCCTTCTTGGAGCAGAGGCATCACTTGGACCCACAGGAGAGTCTGATCCCCTCTGAAAACTCCCACCACCTCTAGGCAGGCTGCACTGGTGAAAAAACAGCATCTCCAGGGTCCTGGGGCAGGAGGAATCATTTAACTCATTTGCCAGGACTGAAGTGAAATCATAACCAGTTAGGTGAAATCTGCTTCTGCCTCCTTCCTCATTCCATTGGAGGATCCTGTCAATGGCTTCAGCAGTAGAAAAGAACATGTGAACACCCCTAGATTTCCTTTAGGGCAGCAGAGGCATCTGGAAACTCAACTTTCCTCTTGACAGTTCAACTTAACTTGGGTGACTTTGCACTGAAGCAGATAAAAGAGTGCTTCCATGATCCATCCTATGAAGAGGGAGAAATACGTTCTTAACCCATCCCAGATGTTTGCAAAGCAGACTTACATCTTAGCCCTGAGCTAGCAGACGAAAAAGTGCTGGAACAAAATGATACGTTAAAAAAGAAAACACGAGATCCACATAGTAGAGCTGAGAGTGCTCAGGGAGACGAAGAATGTAGCAGCTGCTCTGTAAACTGAAGCAGGCAATTTAACATTAAAGCTACTGCTTTCCAGAAGTCTGGAGTGAAGCAAATGTTGTATTGGTCTGCAAAAACAGCAGCAGCAATGATCCTGGGAATAGTGCGGCAGCTCTTTGTTCAGGAAAACGCTCTGGAAGGAAGCAATCGTGGTTCTGATAAAGCCAGTTGGAGGTACCTTGAGGTCCCTCTGTCTTGTTGACAAGCTGGATGCATGGGGCAACGGGAACCTCATGAAGTTCATCAGAGACAAATACTGTGTCCTGTGTCTGGGATGGAGCAACCCCATGTGTCAGGACAGGCTGGGGACCAGCCAGCTTGGGTGCATTAGCTCTGCAGCAAAGGACAAGGGAACTGGGTGAACAAGTTGACCATGAATCAGCAGTGCGCTTTTCCAGTGATGAAAGCCAACTGGTGTGCTGTGTTAGCAAGAGCATAGCCAACATCTGGAGGGAATATGTACGAAAAGATGCTGAGGGAGCTGGGGTCGTTCAGCCTGGAGAAGAGAGGTCAAAAGGGGGATCTGATTGCAACTTCCTCTGCCTAAAGAGGAGCTGTAGAAAAGACAGAGCCACACTCTTCTCAGAGGTGAACAATAAGGGGAAAATGGGCAACAAACTGAAGCTGCAAGCAAGGAAAGTACCAGTGGACACAAGAAAAACTGTATGGTGCAGCCCTGGCACAGGGGCCAGATCAGGTTGCTAATGGACAAGGCCCCAAGGAAATGGATTTGGCGTTAGCCCTGCTCTGAGCATGACCGGACTAAAGACTTTGTACATTTCTCCCAAATGACATTATTCTCTGATCCTATGGTTTTCAGATAGAGGAATATCAAAGAAAAACACATTTCTCAGCCTATAACACAGCCTTGAACAGCTTGGCAGTGCCATGGAGGAGAAAGACTGCTCTTTGTTGCCTACACTTTAGTGTGTGATTGTGCCAGCACTGGAGAACACCTGAAACTGCTGTTAAGACTCTGTAGAAGTGTCTCTGTGTTGGGTAAGGCCAGGACAGCAAATGCTCTGCTCCCTTTGCAGCATGATGGGCTGCTGCTTGGGAGGAGAATCAGAGCCCCTGGCTCTAGGATGTCTGGAGTGTCTTCTCCTTTTTAAGTTCCCCCAGCCTGCAGCCTGGAGACAGAGTTTCTGAAGATGCTACAGCCTTGGAAGAAGAAGGAAATGGTCATCATGCTTGCTGTGCTCAGTGCTTGTTCAATTTATGGACAGAGGCTCTGAGAGCAAGCTCTGGCATTGCCAGAGGAGAGCTTGGCACCTCTTGGCAGCACAGAACAAACTCTCCACTTCAGGCCTCTTCCCCCACGCTCAAATTTCTCTACTTCTTGAACAATGTTACTACCCCATCACCTTTCCATTGCAACCCTGAAGAAGAGCAGATGCCACCCTGAGCACCCATCACAGCATCTGAGCTGCTGGTTGATCTACGCAGGTTGTGCTAGTGACATCCTCATTCCCCTTCAGTGACAGGGATGGCACAAAATCCTTGCAGACATCTCACAAGTTGACTGTTGCTGGCCTTATCTCCAGGATCAAGACCATATTTTTCTCCTCATTCCAGGAAGGACAAGTTTTAAGAGGCCCAGAATTGGAAACAGCTCCCCTCTCTTCCCATGCTTCCCACACATTTTTTCATGTGGGGAGTTGTTTGCTGCAGTTATGCAAGCGGAGGAGGAGAGCTGGGGCGAGAGCAGAGTCCTGGCCGGGCACAGCTTGGCTCCTGCTGCCCCTCCCTGGTCCCTGCATCCCGTTTGTCGTGATGTTGCGCTGCACTGGAGATGCACAGGTGAGCAGAGGGAGAAGGAAATGTCCTGTTCCCCTGGTTGGAGGGGACAGTCCTCAGGGACAGGAGTGGACTGGATCCCAAGGTGAAACTCTGGGATGCATCCTGGACTCTGTGGAATGGACACCCAGAGGTGGCTGAGCTCCTCAGCTCCTTTCCTTGGACACCAGTTGCAAGCCATTGACAGCTGCCATGCCAGGACAACACGATGTCCCTGTTCCCCTGCGAGAGTCCCACAGTGAGAGCAGTGAAGGGCTGGGGAAGGTGGAGGGGACATCACACCCCTCCTGTGCGTGGTGACCAGGTGAAGGGCTGTGCTGTGGGGCTGGGCAGGGGTGGTGGAAAGGGGTCAGGGATGTAGTTGCAGGTGTGGTGGCATACTCTTGGGGAGTCCCCTCCTTTACATAGATTCCCCTGCCCATGCTGCAGGGTGGATGGGGCAGCGAGAGGCACAGGGATGAGTCACAGACCCTCATTGCCATGTAAGAACATGGAATCCATGTGCCCCACTCCCCACATCCCTGGGGCACTGGAGGAGGAGTGGGAAAGCCTGCCATGGGGCTGGAGTAGAGAGCCCTGCCATGGGGCTATGGAAGGGCAGGTCTGGAGTGGGGCTGGAGGCACACAGCAAGAGGCTGGGCTGTGGATCGGGTGCCTTGCTGCCCCTTTGAGGCTGCACAAGACAGCACCTCAGGTGTATCCGTTCATTCGCATCCCCACGGGGTCAGCCAGTGCAAGCTCTTGCTGCTGGGGTAAAAATCATCTCAACCATAAATCTGGGAGGCTTGGCAGGAGGCAGCCTCTGGCCTCAAACAGCTGACCAGAAAACATAAGTTCATCCTCCTCCAAGAGCAGATGGTTTGGGGTGGCTGCAAGCCCTGGGCCAGGGGTGAGGAGTAGCAGGATGAGGTGGGCTCCTGCAGGGTTGGGGCGAGGGGCAGGGGTCAGTAGGCAGGCAAGGGAACTGAGCCAGGGAAAATGTGATGCATACAGCCCAGCTGGGGGCAAAGGGGCTGGCAGGACTGGGAAAGGCACTCAGATGCAGGTGGCAGCCTGGAAGATGGGGATAAGCAAGGGAAGACAGTGCCTGGACACAATGCACCCTAGATTTGGGGTTTTGGAGTGCCAGCTGAAGGGTGGGCTGAGCCTCACAGCTCCTTCTGGATGCCAAAGCACGACCCAGCGCACATCTGGGAAAGCTGGCCTCTGCCGCAGTCAGGATGACATGCTCAGCCTGCTCGCAGGACTGTGCAGCACAGGGTTTTCTCAAGCAAGAGTGCTGGCAGAGCCTTGAACTCAGCGTGTTGCTGCCGGCTAGCCTTCCCCTGGCTCTCCCAGTACCCAGCTGTGCCCCCTTCCCCAGGCACCCATTGCAGCTCTCAGATTGCAGGGACATTGCTGGCTCCAGTATCTTAAAGAGGACTACTGCTTCCCCACCACCTCCTGGAGGTGAAAGCACTTGGTTTTGCTCCTTCCACCAAGGGATTTATGTCCCTGGCAAAGGTGATGTCCAATTGATGGTGCCAGCCTGCACTTGCAGATGTCCAAGCACCTTGGGTTATTCCCTGAACCCCACAGCAGGAGTGCATGCAGTATTTCTCCTGCAGCCCAAGCCAAGACAGCGTGTGGCTTGTCCTGCATGGCACAGATAAAGCACTTACACCATGCCCTGTTTCAAACAGCATGGGGAGCCCAAAATCTCAGACCCAGAAGGAGCTTTGCAAAAGCAGAATGCTGCCTGAAGTCTCCTTCAGCCTCCATGTTTGTACCCTGCTCAGAGCAGCTTTCTTCTACTACCACCACTCCTAGTTGTGTCTGGAGGGTGACAGGGCCCTGAGGGCATTAATAGACCTTAATTGCCCTGACCAGCCTCACCTGGGTCCCATCCACACCCCTGCCCATGGCCCAGGAGCATCATTTAAGCTCAGCCCTGGGTGTTTAGAGTGTCTTGCTCTGTTTCCTGGGTGGATCCTGGATTTGTGTGATAGATAGCTTGCCTTCAGCCCTTTCTCCTAGATAGACTTTGGTACTGTAGGTATCCTGTCTTTTGCATGGACCCCTTGGGCTTATGTTATAGCTATGTCCTCAACTCTGTCTTCTTTTATTCTTGATGGGACTCCTTGGATGGGACCCAGATTTGGCTCATTGCTTGTGTTGTGTTCCCACCATGTCAGGGAAGTGATGACTGCTCAAGACTGGGGTGTTCTCCCATGCTTGCTAGAAGAGTGCAAAACCCAAAGATTAGGACTGGGAGGCATTCATGCATAGGGTGATGACAAGGTGCCTATGTAAGAGGTACAAGTAATCCCAAATTATGCTGAGGGAGATCTTCCAGCAGATATAGGAGTGTTAATGCTACTATACCTGGCTTTGACACCTCTGTAAAGTAGGGCACAGCCTAATTAAGGATGCACAGAGATGATGGTGTTGAGAGAAGCTGTGGGTACAAGATATGGTGGGGAGCCTGTCTGAGCAATGGAAACCAGACCCTGGCTTCTTCAGCATGGTGAACCTTAGGCTGGGAATGCTGCGATGGCATGACCACTAAATTAACTGAAGTCTGAGCTGCCCTGTGCACTGAGACTGAGTATCCTGAAGGAGATAAAGAAATAAAGTCAGACTCTCCTCAGAAGTGCACAGCAAAAGAAAAAGAAACAAGGGAGACAAGCTGTGACAAAAACCAGCTCCTGTTGAACATAAAAATGATAGTTTCCATGCTGACAGTGGTGCAGGAGGACAGGGACCATATGGCGTGGCAACAGGTGGAAGGGCAGTGGAGTGACAGCCAGGGAAAACTGGCCTGGTTTTAGAGGGAGTGAAGGTGGCTGTGGATGAAAGCTGCCTGAGCACATGGCTGGTCTTGGCACAGGAAGAAAGGAATCTTAACTGGCCATGAATAATCTGATATGGGAAAGGATGTCCATAATCTTCCAGTGTCCTGGAGCTTTTCCTTGGGGAAAAGCTTCAGGTGAGAAGAGGTGGCACTTGTGAAGGTTGCTGAGCAGTGAGGTGGTGTGGGGCTCAGGACCACCCCAGTCCTATGTTCCCATGAGCATGGGACTGTACTGGATATGAACAAAGGGCATACTGACCCCTGCCCCAACCATGGAGTTGGCCTTGAAGTAACCAGAGGTGGCTTCCCTGGTGATGATGAGTACCTCCCTGATGTGCTGGCCATACTCCTCATGCGGCCCAGCCTGTGGCTGTCTCACTTGCAAGAGGAGTGCAGTGCTGGCCTGTACTCAGGGCTGCAACTTGGCTTTTCTGTTTACAGATCTGCTACATGGGTGTCTCTGCCTGTCCCCTGCCCTGGTCCATAGGATGGCAGTGTCCCAGCTTTGGAGGGGACATCATCCCTTCTGACACTCTATCTGCCTCTCAGCTTTGAGGAGCTCCATAAGCAGAACTCCCTGCAGTGTTCCCCCCGCCTCAAATTGTTTCCCTTCTTGCATCCATTCCTAGTGCGACTTATGAAGGAGGGGTCCAGCTCTCCCACCAGTACCCCAGCATCATTCCCCCTGCCTGCATCCTGCCCAAGCAGCCTCGTTTCCATGCCCGCAGGATTTGTGCCCTGCACTCGACCTTCCTGGGAGTGGTGGGTCTTCACTTTGAGAATGTGTTTAAAGTCCTGCTGCTGGAGGATGTCTCAGCCTGAAGCACACCCTCCTGTCATGGGCTGGGTTTCTTTAAAGCCCTCATCAACACAATGGTTGCCAGCTCCATGTGTTGTTCCAGGGAAGGTCCTGGGGTACCATCCCACTCTCCAGACCTGGATGTTGTTTGCCTGACATCCACCTGGAGCTGGCAGATGAACTAGGGTGGACATGGAGGGGAGGGATGGGCCAAGCCCCTTGGGTGCTCTTCGCCTGTGATTTTCTGGCTTTATGGGCTGCATCTGCAGAGCTGGCATCTTCTCATAGAGCTGGAAGCAGCTGCTTGCAGATGGCTGGGCCAGGCTGACCCTGTGCTTCGGGTGGGCTGCTGGTCAGACAGGTGCTGACAGTCTGCAGGGTCTCGGTGGGCTGTGTTACAGCTGCTCCTTTGCTCCCAGGACAGGCACATGCTTGGGTGCAGAGGGTAGGTGTCCTTGCAGCAGGAACTGAAGCCCCATGAGAGCCTGTCAGATCTGACAAGCCTCTGCACCCAGCTGAATTGGGGTCTTGGAACAGCCCCCACACTCCCGCATCTTTCGACCTGCAGCGTGGTCGGGGTGGGGTAGGATCTGCCTGCTGCAATGTGATGCTTTTCTCCCTTCTACCATCCTGTGCTTCCCACTGTGCCTCTCTGCCTCAGCCCCCTCCAGCCAGCTCTGCTCGCTGGTGCGGGCTCTCCAGGGTGGGCAGCACCTGCAGAGCGCCTGTGTTCTTGCACAGGGTGTTGATCTGCCTCTGCTCCTTGTGTGGAGGAGAGATCAGACCGTATCAGGGCACAGCCTCGTGGGGACCATCTCAGACCCAGCAAGCTTCACCCTGGCTCCTGCGGTGTGCAGTGTTCCCTGCTTGGGGCTTGCCTGGGAGGTTCTGGGGGCTTCAGGCTTCCTGAGGGGTTGAAAGAGGCAGATGGGGATGTTGGTGGTGAAGACCCATCATGGTGGGGTAATGTTGATGGATCAGATGAAGGAAATTGTCAGCGAAAGGCTGATGACTCCATGACCATGCCTGTGGGTCTTGGCCCCCTGAACCCTGCAGGGACCAGATGACAGGATGACCCTAACCAGTGGGTCTCATGTCCACAGTCCTTTACTGGGGAGGTGAGCAGAGTTTGGAGAATGATTTGAGAAAAGGCGAGAGCTTTTGGCAGCCCTTCTGCACACAGAACAATGGCTGACATAATGTTTTATTTAAGAGGGAGAAGGGAAAAAAAAAAGAAGTTGCGACCAGAACCAGAAGGACCGCAGCTCTGTAGCCCTGGGAGAGAAGGAGTTTATTTTTCCTGCCTGCTGGTTGCTCTCGTGCTCTCCCCTGCCCTGGCTGTGGCACAGCACATTCCTTTGCCATGATCTCCTCCCTCCCATGCAATAGCACATTCCTCCCGCACTGGCTGCTCCCTTCTGCCACAACCATGTTGTAGCCCTGCTCTGGCCACCCTGGTGTAGCTGCGGTGGAGAGGATGGGGACCACCTCTCCTCGGTGCCTGTGCACACCTGGAAGCTCTCTGCTTTGTACTATCACTGGAGCTGAGGCTCAGCCACGGTGCATGTGGCCATGCTCTGTCTTGCTTGTGGTCTGGGTCCAGCTCTGCCCCCATGCACAGGTGTCTGTCCTGGTGCTGGCCTCTCCATCCTTGGAGAGCTGAGTGTCCTGGAGTGATGGGTTGAGCCTCACCATCTGCATGGCTCCCTCTGCTATTGTGGCTCATGGTGCTTGCCACCGTGGCAGGCACATTGGACCGGGGGGGGGCCCAGTGGCATGGGCCAGCTTTCCAGATAGGGATTCCCATGTACCCCAGCCCAATGGGGCCAGGGAACTGTGGGATGCCAAGCATGGCTCGCTGTCTTCCCATGCTGGGTGGAACAAGACCAGCCTGGGCTTGGGGTCATCAGTTTGGATCCCAAACAGACAAGAGCACAGGAAAGTGCCTGCCAAGTCTTGTGAGCAGCAGGGAGATGAGATAACGCCTTGCAGGGCTGAGTTCACAGGGGTGTCAGCAGCATCCAGCACAGGGGCCACCCCAGGCAGGGCAGGTGACCCAAGAGTGTCTGGCCAGATGTGGGTGCTGCAGTGGATCACCCTGGGGTCATGGTCCCCTCCTTGCCAGTGTTGGTGTGGGGTCGAGAAGGCTGGGCTGTGGGTGCTAGTGCACCTGTGCCAGACCAGTGCACCCTGTGCATCCAGCACGCCCGGCCCTTGCACTCCTGCTGGCCTCACTGGGTTTTGTTGGCAATACAGTGCTGTGTTCCTGTCCCTTCCCAACGCATTGCTCTGAGCCCAGACACAGGCCTGGCTGCTTGTCTTGTAGCATTTTTCCAGTGCAATCAGACAAATGAGATGTTACCTTCTCCCAGGACATGGCTTTGTGCTCTCCCCAAAGCCTCTTCCCATGACTTTGCCTTATACCCAACCATAGGGGTGACCAGCAATGTCCCTATGCAGCCCACCAGCATGTTGGAGAGGTGGAAAAGTCCCTTTCTTCTGTTTTGTTTGTTTTGTTTTGTTTGTTGTTTTTTTTTTTTCCCCCACCTGTAGCAGCTCTGTCTTGCTCCTGCTCATGCTGGGGGATGCATAGGAGAGAGCTGGGGGGCTCTGGTGCAGGGTTATGGGGGGCATTGCAGGGGTCTGGGTCTGGGCTAGGCCACAAGGGTCTGAGTGGGGCCACATGTGCCCTATCTTCTGCCAGGCTGGGCTAAACCAGGGTTAACCAGTGGGGCGGCGCAGAGCTGCCACGTGCCAAGAATGTTTCCAGGCTGGGGAAGGGCTAGACATGAATCACCCGCTCCCTCCGCCAGATGCTGCCTGCAGGCTGGGTTCCACACTGTGCTGTGGCAGGTCCTGCAGCCAGCCTGGGGACCCCTGTGCAGACAAGGGGTCTGCCAGTCCCATCAGCATCACCTGCCCAGGTGGCTCCAGCTCAGTTCTATGGCTCCTGGGGAGTCCAAGCTGGATCTGGGACCCAGCACCGACCTCTCTGCTTTGGGCATTGCTTGTTGGGGAAGCCCATGTGTGTTTATGTTGCAGCCATGGGACGTGTTCCTCCTGTGCTGCTTCAGCTCTTTGGCTCCGCCACTTGCGTCTGCACTCCCGAGCCTGTGTTTCTGGGAGTTGTAAATCAGTCTCTGGGGATCTCCCACTTTTTACTGGTTGGTACTGTGGTTGGTACTGCTCAACTGGTTGGTACTGCTCAACCCAGTGCCAGCTATCCTGTTGCTCATCTTGCTGCCTGCCCCAGCCCCAGTGCCCATCAGCATGGGGCATGCTCTCCCTTCACCTCTGACCAACACCAGCCCTGTCCTGCTGTGACCCCAGGGAATCCCAGCAGCTCTAGAGATGGGGACCTGCATCATTCCCACAGCCTACAGGCTCCTAGAGAGCCAGTGCTGGGGAAAGGTTTTGTACCCTGGGGTGTTCCTGTCCATGCCTGACACTGCTGGGTTCCTGTGCTGGCTGCCCAGCAAGGCAGGTGGCTGGTCCCATTACAGGCTTCAAAGATGCCCATACCCCTTAGTGCACCCATATCCAAACAGTGTTGTAGCTTTGAGAAGGCAGGCAGTCCCATGCCTGCTGAAGTCCAGCTGACAGTGTCGGGGAAGCCAAATTGTCCCCACAACTTCTGTCCTGGGCACTAAGCAGCAGCCAGTGCTGCAGACAGAGCTTCTTCTCCCTGTGTTCCCTGTTCCCTCGCCTTCCCTGGGGCTGCAGGAGGAGCAGGCAGAGCTGGCTTTGCAGCAGGGACAGGGTGCCTGCCTGGCTCTGGCAGGCAGGACATCGGTTGGCATTAGCTGATGGTCCTGGAGCAGCTGGCTGCAGACTCCAGCTGGTGGCACAGGTTTCAGCTGGGCCACATAAACTATGTCCATAATTTATATTTCAAAGCCTGTGTACCAACAGGGATATGGAGAAATGTCACTGTCTGGTACACACCAGCTGTGTGTCAGCAGCGTGGCTCTGGGGAGGAGGTTGGACCTGCTGGCTTGGAGAGGTCTTGCTTAGTGACAGACCCTTTCATTCCATGCTCCCCACATGTGACAGGTAAGGGGACAGTGGCTGTTTGCCCACCCACCTAGTGTCATTGCAAGGCTCTGCATGGCATAATGGCCTGGAAGGACACAGAGGGGTGATTGTGGCTCCTTTTCCCCAGCTGAATGGTGGGTTTCATGGGTGACCGAGGGGTGCGTGAGGATGATGCAGCCACTTCTGTGAGCCTCAGGTGGGGTGAGACACCCGCAGCAGAGGACCAGGCTGGGTAAAGATAATAAATGCAGTGTTCCTTGGGACCTGCCCTCTCTGTTGCAGCCTGAGCCCTCCCCAAATGATTTGTATTACCTGTACAAACCAGGTTTTTCAGGAGCAGGGAGTACTGGCCAACGTGGGACTCCATGAGCTTTTGTCCTTGAGAGCCTTCAGGGAGCTGATCTGCTGGGATGATTCATGCTCTTTGTGGTTTGGAAGTGGTGGCAATGCAGGTCGGAAAATTTCACACTTGAATTTGTGTGATGCGGCACTTGGCCCCACATGTGTCTCATTCACGTGTTTTGTTCCCCAGCTTCCTGAGGCAGGGAGAGGGGTCTCTTCTCCCTGGGGGCAGGTCAGGGTCTCATGCTGCACGCACCAGTTCACCGGCACCAGCCCAGATGTTATGCCCCTTTTCCCTACCCCCTACCATTTCCATGTGGCCTCCTGGGTTTATCCTGCAGATAAACTTGCAGATCCTTCAGAGCAACAACAGGAAGGGATTAGGAACAAGAATGAGGCTACCTTGAACTTCTTGGCAACCAGAAGTCCCCTGGCACAGTCCCTGCAGCTCCTGGTGCACAGATGTCTCTAATTCACCTGCTCGGCATGTACAGCAAGGCAGCAAGAGGATCTGAGCACCAGACCAGCCACAGGGACATCTGTGAGGCAGTGGCTGAATGAAGGGAACTGGAAAAACATGGGGAAGAAGGGCTGCTGCTGCCCAGTGCCAGGCTCCTCTCCTCGCCAGCACACTGAACCGCTTAGGGCTAATGTCATGCTAACTTCTTTAATTCAGAACATCTTCATTTGAATTTGAAAAAAAAAAAAAGTCTCTA
>VZTV01071870.1:0-17054 GCA_013400875.1 Anhinga rufa | reverse complement strand
GCCCGCCTAGCCAATGGCGGCGCGGCGGTCGTGGTCTCTCGCGCGCGCGCTCTCCCTCTCCCCCTCAGCCGTCCCTCAGCGGCGCCGGGGTCGGGGCCCTGCCCGAGGGGTCCCCGCTGCCCTTCGCCGCCCCGCGGGCACCCCGCAGCCCGGTGCCCCTCGGCGCTTAGCCCCTTGCCTAGCCCGCGGCCCCCGCTGCTCCCCAGCCTGCCTCAGGCCTCTCCCCTCGCAGGCCCTGCTGCGGCCGCCTGCCGGGATGGCACTCGCGTCCGCTGCTTTAGATATCCGGGGTGCCAGCCAGGGGCGGGATGCGCTGGCAAAAGCACAGGGAGGGTTTGGAGTACTATGGCGACACAACCAAAGACTGCGGTCGCTGATGCGATGAGGCGCGACCCCGCGGCTGCGGCTGCCTGTGAGCCCCCGGCCAAGCCGGGCGCAGCTAGAGCCTGCTGTCGCGCTGAGGAGAGCCAGCGGTTCTGCCAGAAAAACAGCCGTGTCACCTCGTTTTGTCATGCCGACTTGCTGGGGCCTGTAGCTGCCGTGGAAAACGGCACTGCCAGCAAGACGGGGACAAAAGGAGAGCTTTAGCCCCTGCTAAAAATCACACTTAAATGAGAAACCCAGGTCAGTGGCTTGAAATGGAAGATTCTCCCCATAGTGCTAAAAGTAAAGCCGCTTTTGGGGATGCTGGCCTATGTGGCTGTAAAGAGGGTTTCTTCATCTCTGCTGTTTGATGAAAGAGGCTAGCGGTTACTAATAGAGCACAGAGTCTGCGGTAAGAAGGCGAGTACCTGTGCAGCAAATACCCCACGGCACGCAGGGTAATACCACTCAAGGCTGCGTGTTTCTGTTCCTCCAGGGAACTTGAAGAGCGGATGAATGATGCTCGATCAGTGCCTGTGTTGCACTCTGTTTACCATACATGGCCAAAACCAAAAGCTAGTCTAGCTTCCTTATACGTTTTGAATATTTGCGAATTCATTTGCATGTGGTTAGGTGCTTAAGGGGCCTAATTTTTCAGGGGAGCAGCACACCCATTACTCCCCTTACAATCCTCAGGATTTGGAGAAATATGCGTGAAAGAACCCTCCTCCTCCTCCATGAAACTGTGACAGGACTGTGAACTACCCCCTGTTAGGTGATAGCTGGGTGTTAAAACATTCAGAAAGCCCCTCAGATACATTTGTCATGGTCTTGCTGGTCTGAGTGATTACAGCTGATAGAAACATCAGATGCCACAGTAGCTACAAATTGAACAAACAAATGTTATCCAAAATTTGGCACTAGTTTAACCACTGATTCAATAAGCAGGAAAGTCTCTTACGTACTGAGCAACACCTTGATAAAAAAATTATGCACCCATAGATTAGAGTTGCAAGCCTGCATCCCTGCCACGCACTGCCCGCAGCACCAATTACCATGAAATTAATACCTTCCTTCTGAAAGCCAGCCTGGCACACTTGTTCCCCACCCTCCTCCCTCAAACAATCTCTTTAAAGCTAAAAAAGAATAAAACAAAAGCAGTTTGGCAGCCTTGGAGCAGACCTGCAGGTAATCTGTAGTTTAGTGGGTTTAGATTGTGATTCATATTTTCCACGTAGGTACGTGACTTGCTGAAGGTCACACAATGAGTCAGTGATAGAGCTGAGTGTCTTGAGTGCCAGTCCCATGGCCATTAAATTATTAGGAGTCTCAAACCTGTGCACGTGGCTTAAAACTATAAAAACCTATTGATACAAGCATATGAAATGGTACTTAAAAATATACATATGTATAGCTCCTTCTAGCTCAAAACTGTGGGCAAGCTTGAAATGATATTTTAATCATGTACCAGCTGATGCTTTACCCTGGACTGAAAAACAACAGCGAAGGCAGCAGTACCCAGCGCTACCCAACAGCTTGGAAGAGAAGCCAAGGAAGATTTTTGGCATCCATCTAAAAAAGAGAGCGATGCACAGGGGACACAAAGTGAAATTTGTCCTGAGAAATCTGACCGAAATCTAATGCTCTCAATAACTGCCACCTGAACGGTTGGTTCCTGGTCCACATTGTCGCTGCAGCGATGCATACTCCTGCAGCACAGCTTGCTGGAGACGTCGTTGGAAGAGTCACTAAGGGTGGACTCAGAAGGAAACTATACCTGTTAAACTTTCGCTAGCACTTCCTTAAACGTTTGGATGGAAGTGCTCCAAAGATCACTCAGATCCTGACCTGGATTAATGAGCCATTTAGATCGCAACAGCTCACCGTACAAGGTGATGAAGGAATGACATGAATTTCAGGCTGAAGCCTTCAACAGCAGGAGGAAGGGCTAAGGTTTTACATGTGCTCTTTGGTTCCATTGTAAGCAGTAATCTTTATCCCCTCAGCTGAATAAAATCATTCTAACAAACAGTACTTAAATTATAGCCAGAGTGATGTAAGCCTAACACCTTGTCAAAACGTCACAAATTCTTATTTTTGGAAAGGAAAATATCCTATTACCAAATTCTTGCAGCTACAAGGAGCCACACAACAAAGTTCTATTTGATCAGTACCAACACACCTGATTATTAAATTTTGCAGAAAAGATTCAGAATTTATTCAAAAATACATTTCGCTAGTTTTACCCATCCCACATATTTTACCCTCTGCTACATCGATGCACGATTGCTGCTAACAGTCTATCTCACAGCCTTTATACGGAAACAGCACCGTGTCTACAGACTCCACCTCTGAAACTTATGTCAGCAGCTAAATTTAGCTTGCTTGCAAATATGCATCAATTCCATCACTGCAATAAGTCACGCTGGTTTGGTCCTATGATGATCTTGATATGCCTTATAAGTAACGCGGTCGGTATGCCCCTCAGCCTTCCTTGCCAGCGCGGTGTTATTAGTTAGAAAAAGTAAAGGAAGATACAAACACCTGAGGCACCTCTTTCTGCAAGAAACTTTGATGGCTTCTTTGGCCTTCAGCTGGTATTAAGCAATTTGGCTTGGAGTCTGTGAGCAATCTTAGATGGACGGCAACCCCGTCATTCAGAACCAGTAAAGTCACTTGAGGGATGAATTTGTCTCCAACATTTCAATTTGCTTAAATCCTCATTGCTAACTATATTCTGAATGAAGGAAAACGGCTTATGGAGGGTTTAGAGAGATCAGCAATTTAAAGACCTGTTATTTTGCAGCTTAACTTCTAAGTCAAGCAAAATATGCCAGACATGACATATTTGTTTTGGTGTTTCGGACCTCAGGTTTGCAGATATCCAAGTTATACAACTTTTGAAGAACTATTTATGTCTTGAAGCCTTTTGATTTATTATTATATTTAAATAACTTTACAGGAAGCACTGTGTTCTTCCACCTGAAAGTTGCATATTTTTATATTTCTTCTTCCATGGCCCTCGTGATTTAGATGCACAAGGCCAGATTCAGCAACGTTGGGAAGAGCTGCTCCCATTGAAATCGGTGATGCGATCGTACGTTTCACGTAACATTACTGGAATGCAGTGGTTTTTTTTATGCAGGGAAATCCGAACTGATTGTAATGAAAAAAAATACCCAAGCCATTTTCTGTGCGTGGAATAGCATTAGATTTACTCTTTCTGCCTTGTTTTCTCCATGTCCGTCGGGCACATATCAAGTGGCAAGGGGAGCTTTAATAAACTGCTTACAAGCCTGGTTTTTAAGGGACATTTCAATGATCATCAAATGTTGAGCAGCTGCCAAGACAAAATTGTACTAACAGGCACCACGTAACAGCTCTTGATTATGGCTAATCAATTCTGTCTCTTGGACGGGATTACGTGTTCTTCCTAGGGAAGTGTTGCCCTGTGCTGATCTGTTCCCCAGATCCAGCAAAGTGTTTGTCTGGAGAGAGAGAGAGCGCAAAATCCATTTGGTTTGGCCTTATTCAATCCGTGGCCAGAAAGGGGAGCTGTAGAATTATGGAATGAAGATAAGGAGAGCAATATGTCCAATCAGATTTTTTAAATAACAGCCAGGAAGAGAGAACCGTACGAGAGTGTATCAGAGCGTGTGGCCAAGGAGGAAGGAGGAATATGTGAATTAAAGCAGCGGGTGAGGAGTCAGCACCCCTTAGTTTTATTCCCAGATCTGCCCCACCTTTCTGTGTGAAATCGAACGAGTCCCTGCGCTACTTCCAGACCCAGCAAACTGGGGTCAGGTCGCGAGCCCCCTCCCCAGAGGGTGGTGAAAATCCGCTGTGGTGAGAGAGCGCTTGCAGCGACGTCGTTTGTGTGCTGCTCGGTGTGGATGGAAGATGCTGGAGACTGACAAGTGATAATAAGTGGATGTTAGGTCAGGATGGGAATTAATAATTTATGCTATTGTTATTAATGATTTAAAATACATTTCATAAAGTACATTTATTACTACATATACACACTCTCATGCATGTTATATGCAGTAATACATGTCACACATGTCCCTACCAACTCGTCTATAGGAAGGGTGTAGAAATATGTGCTGCCCACAGTTTTTACAATGAAAGGAAATCTCTAAATTAATTTTCAGCTAGTCTATTTCCTCATGTGTTTTTCTTCTCCATCATTGTACAGGATCATGAAAAATATTTTTCTTTCTTTTTTCCCAATTTTGCAATAAAGGGGAGGTGGTCCCAATACCTAATTAACATGTTGGGACAGCAAATAAAAATGAAGCAATTAGTTGCAACAGATGGGATTTTCTTTGTTGCTATCTCCACTACACCAGATAATTAACTAGGAAGAGAGAGACAAGAAAGCAGAACACAAAAAAAAAAAAAAAAGAAAAGAAAGCAAGCTGTATTTTATTTAGAACATGAATATCCTGGGATTGACACTTCCTATCATTCTGAACTGCAGAAAAAAAATCAGCCAGGCACCACGTAATGAGCAGGGGCTTTGAGCAGTGAGTGGTAACGTGGGGCTTGGCGCCGTGATTCCTGTGGCACTCCGTGTTACACTTATCACACATCCTAGTCTTGTCCTCATTATTCAACCAGTTTTGAATCCTTTTGCCATCTTGTTCTGTTTCTCTCCCTGCTGTCTAGGATCAAGTTGGACCAAAGGTGCTGGAAAAATCAGAGGTATAAGAAAGGAATCATATAATGGTAAATATAAGCGAGCTGTTCGCGTTCAGTTAGGCAGTACGAGATTTGGGAAGACATACGTTCAGAAGCAGGTTTAAAAACTAGACTATGTCACAAGTATAGCAAAACGAGAAGCTGTTTTTACTCTCCTTTACTGCAATGTTTTCACAGTTCAGCACTGAAATAGATTGTCTTGACCCTCCCTCCCTATTTCTTCTGAAGAACAAGTAGGTAAACATCCGTCAGGAGAGATTTAGCTGTCGCCGGTATTGCCTTAGGGATGGAGCATGATTTCTTGTAGTCCCTTCTAACCCCCTTCCTCTATAAGATCACTTATTGCATCAACCTGCTCCTTCTATTCCCCGCAAAGGATGCATGCCTCATTGCTGATGAAAATATCCCTCCGTCTGCTCTGGCTGATGAAAACACGCCATATCAGCTGTACCATTTAATCAGACAAATCTCCCACTTGAGGGCAAGTGGAGAGGCTGCATAGGTCCAGGTACCCTGATAATACCGGTACTTGCACCGCGTCATGCACAGAGCCTAAGTCTGTCAGATGGCAGATAATTTGCAGTGACAAATAGTTCACAACCCTATTTCTTTATATCATGAGAACGATAATGTGTCTTCAGATGCTTACTGAGAGGATAGGATCTGTTTTTCATTGCGGTAGGCTTTTTGTTATCACTGATACACACACAAACTCTGTGGCAGCGTACATATTCTGACTTGGTTTCACAACTTCTGTGAATGAGAGTATTTGACAGCACAATGTACCAAGCACCATGGGATAATCACATCTATTTTTTAAGTAAACATGCTATTCAATTCAAAGCTAGCATAGATTTCCCGTGCCTTAAAACCTTTATTTTCCCTTATAAGGAAATCCACAATTGCAGATTGTCAATAAACAGAAGATGTAAGTTAACCAGCATGGGTCTGATATGTCCTTGCAGGATCCAAACTCTCAAACAAATGCTCATTCCTAATCTCTCCCTATTTGTGCATAACTGCTGTTTTACCAGTAAAATTTCAACAAAGTTCCTTTATCCATAGTTTTTCAGTGAAAGGGTTTCCAGGTTGATGTCATTCTTCTGAAAGCCTTATTCAGCTAAGTCACAGTGCAGGAGAAAAAGAACCTGAGGAAAATAACGCCTCCTTTCTATGCCACAACTAAAATAAAACTATATTGGCTCACCCAATGCCTAGAGACAGAGGCAAATTAGCACACATGACAGTGAGAGAAAGTATCATATGGGAGCTTCTGCACTGTATCTGTTCATGAAAAGCAGTATGGGAGTACTGGATATTATTTATATACAGGAGAGTCTTAAAAAGCAAATCCCTTTCTCACAAAACAGTTTCACTGCAAGAAGTACTTTTACCAGGCTGCTAGCAGACTTGAATCAATGCCTGATTTTTGTACTGCCTCGTCACGACCATGGATCGCTAAATGTGCCCCGAGCGCATCCCATCTGTTGCTCAGCTAGGATGAGGCAGGTATTTTCTGAAAAGCCTCACGACGGCTGTGTTCCCACCTCCCCTCACCACCCAACCCTCGGCTGTAGCGTGCTCGGGATCCACCCAGGCCCCACGGCACCGCGAGGCAGAGCCGGGGGCTGCCAGCCTGCCCGTGGCCGAGCCATCACGCCTCACCTTTTCTGGCAGCGCTGGGCGGTGGTGTCGCTGCCTTCCTCTCTGCCGGCTTGGGCTTTTCAAAGGTTTTCTTTGCATCGGCAACTTTAAGGACTTTCTCATCCTCCTGACTCTTCCTCCCCTTCTGCTCCAGCTCCTCCGAGCCCCCTCCTCCTGCAGTCCTGCCTCCAGTTAGCTGTTCCGTGCCTGCAGCTGCCCGCTGCTCCTTGGCAGGCTTCGCTGCATCGCTGCGGGGCTCCAGCAGCACCTCCGTCATTGCCACAGTCTTGCTCATACTCAAAGCCAGGCTCTCTTTGCTGTGGGACCTGACGGGAGGAGCTGGTGGTGTTTTCTTCTGGCTGTATGAATTGAGTATCCCTGCATCTGCTTCACCTCCGAGCTGTTCCCTGCTCTCAAGGAGCTGGCTGCTGCTCTGTCTCAAAAGCTTTTCAGTGTCTTTAGCCACCGAAGCATAATTTGCAACCGCAGAGACCATTCTCTTGAGGCTGTTCACTACCTGCTTGTCTGGCTCGGGCTTCCTGGCCGGATCCTCCTCGCTGGTCTGGCCGTTCTGGCAAAGGTCCGGAGTGCCGTCAGGCTGGGGGGCGAAGCTCACCGCCTGCCTGAAGCTTTCAGCTGCCTTGCAGCTCTCTCTGGGGACGTAGGAAACAGATGTTGTTGCCTCCTGTTTGCTTTGCAAAATGTAATCCATGAGCATGGCATTTCGCTCAAAGCTATCTGACCTGATGGGGACAGTCGGCTTGTTGCCCTCCGAGGGAGAGTTCAGGGTCAGTTTATTCACTTGCCTGCTCTCTGCACTGCTTTCTGAGTCCGAACGGCTCATCTGCCTCCTCAGGACTCCTTGGAAAGCATTGAGCCTGTTTAGGCTTGGACTTGCCACCTTCCCATCCCCTGGGTAGCCCTCCTGAATCACAGGTACCTTGTGCTCCGTTGCTTCCCATTCCTCCTCAGGTTCTGCTTCTGCCTCTTCAATCAGGCGCCTGTACTCACTCTCCTCCAACCTGTACACCACCGGCTTCACCGTCCTGCCCGTGCCCACTTGCCTGTGCCCAACCTCCATTTCGTACACCTTCGGAGGGGCTTCTCCCTCCTCCCCTCTCCTGCACTCTTTCAACATGAGGTGGTCTTCCAAGCGCAGGTCCCCTGCCAGCCCCCGCTGCCCTCTCTGCCCGCTGCCACTCATCTCTGACTTCTTGGCAGGGGCTTGTGTGTCGCTCCCGGGGTCGGGAAGGTCCCCCCTCTCCAGCCTGTGCCCCAGGCCCTCCTGGCCAAGTTGCAGCAGAGTATAATCCTTGCCCGTCCCTGAGGAGGCTCCCCGGGAGGTAGTGCAGTCTCTCCCCCTCGCCTTACTTGTGTCATCCTGTAAATATCCATAGTACTGCCAGGTGGAGGCTTCCATGGCTGGGAGCTCAGTCACCGTAAATCCTGGTCCAAATCCTTTGAAACTGGCCAGCCAAGATTTCTTCCCACCTTGGGTCTCAGCAGACTTTCAGCACCGCCTTCTTCTTCCTCCGCTACTGGGAGAGACAGAGGCAGCTTGGAAGCCTCCGTGCCTGGGTCATGTGAATCGGCGTTTTTTAGCCTCATGGCCAGCAGAGATGAAAATGCAAGTTGGCATGATGGAGCCCATCCTCTGTGGCAGGGCAGGAGGCTCTCTCCTAACACAACAGCTGTCAGAGTTGATGCTACGCTGGTCCCTACCCAAATATATCCCACACGAACAACTGTAAAAGCACCCCCCAGCTTCTAATTTCCTGGTCTGTAGCACTTTACAGGCAGGACTTGCTATCCATCTGCATCTTTCTTCAAGGACTCTCCTCTTTTCCCCAACCTGCTGCAGCAATAACTCCCTACAGTCCTGTGCAGCAATCCTCCCTGGCTTCCCTCCGATCTCACTGCTTCCAGAGTGATTTACTGCCAGGTCATCTGCTGTGGCTCGTCTGGGCAGGATCACCTCCGTCAGCTCCTCCGTGGGTTTCACGGAGAGCTTGGAAACCCGCATCCGTGCCCCTGGCACTCTTCCCTGCCTCCCTGCCCTGCGCCCGATGGACGCAGAGCGTCTCCCCCAGCGCTCCTTCCTTGGAAGCGGCGCACAGCCTTGGTCTGCGTCCCAGTGTTTCAGGGAGAGATACTGGCTGCACAGAGCACGCAGAGCAGAGATGGATCGGCTGGAATGATCTGTGGGAATATGTTATTTCTAAGGGAACTGCTGTGACATAAAAAAGACTCCTCGGGATAAACAGAGAAGCCCGAGAGCAGCCTCAGAAACAAGTTTCCCTTAGGAGACTCCAAAACATAACTTATCAAAAATCCCTATTAACACTCTGGGCATTTGTCTAAACAACCGTCCGAGTAGAAAGTTCCTCCCTTCAGATAATCCTTCTGCCAAATGGGCTCCTGTAAACTCTCCGGAAGGAGGGGAAGCAGGAGGGCTGGAGGGCTCTAATCCGTTTATACACAGCTGGGATGCCTGGCATTGCAGCGAGCCGCAGCAGCGGCTGCCACAGCTCCCACCCCAGCAGCTCTTGCCCAGCGCTTTGCCTTTTATGGTGCACGAGGTGCCGGCTGCCTGATCCCGATCCGGGGAAGCATCCTGAGGAGGGATGCAGGAAAACACCTAGATGGTTCCTAAAGAGACGCAGGCAGAGGCACAGCCTGTGCCGGCACCTCCCTGGTTCCCCGGGCTGAGCCGGGAGCTGCTTCCCAGCAGGGGCTGAGTTACCCCAATGTCAGCTCGGAGAGTTTGCAAACAGCCCCCAGTGACCTGCCCACTGGCCCCAGGCTAAAGGCATCCCGCTGACACTCAGTGGGGCTGGAAAATCCTGCCAGGGCCACATCCAGAGCCCCCAGGGACCCCGGCAGCCCTCTGAGCACAGCCAACGGACTCACACGGGCTCTGTGGGTGACACCAGGACCACAGTCTGTCATGATGCCACCACCTCATCCCCTGCTCCATGAGCTGCCTCAGGAGCGAGTGCTGGCCACCGTCAAGGGGAAGGAGTGAGGGATGACGGTTATCCCAGCCCCTATCAAGCCCGGGAGCCAGCCAAGCCCCCTCGCAGGGACAGTTTTTTATCAATGCACGTTGCAGAGCTGCTCTGCAAGACAAAACACCATTTGTTACCACTGGAAGTTTTAAATCCCTGCTGAGGCTGCCCAAAACAAATACAACCGCTTTCCAGCAGGACCGGGGCTGGTGGCCGGGCTCCCGAGCTGTGCCAGGAGCCGGCAATGCTCCTTGCTGATGCCGGCGGAGGGGGCAACCTCGCAGCACTGATCCCACCAGGCAGTGAAATGCTGCAGCAAGATTTGCTGACGGTTGTGTAAGTGACAAATTTTAAAACCAAGTCACCTCTCCGTGGGATAAACTCGCCAGACTCAGGCACGCTTGACATTGGCACAATGACCTGATCAGTTATTCGGGATTCTTCCACTTGATCCAATGCCCTGATCCCTATGCCAAAGCCAAACACATTTTGGGTTTCTCACAAACCATCATGGTGAACCCAAATGGTGGTTCTCACAAACCACCGTTTAGAGACACCATCTTGGGTGTTTTGGCTTGCCCTGCGTGAGGATCATAGAGCCCAGGGCTGGTGTGGAAACTGCACGGCTCGGGCCTTGGACCTGGGTTTGCCCTGCCCTGCTCTGCAGCATTTTACACTGCTTTCCTACGAGCTGCTTATTAAACACTCGGGAAATTCTGACACAGGAGCAATGCGGTTTCTGCTCCTGAACTCTCTGCATAAAAGGAAATGGCAGCTGCAGCAACGTCGCCCCTGCCCCATCCCTCAAACCAGAGGAAGAGACTTTTAGGGAATATGCAACGCCCAGGGCGAGGGCTGAGGCTGGAGCAAACCCAACCGGCTCATCAGCTGCTCCCCAGCCGAGCAGCTCCCCTGGCTGAAGCAGCAGAGCTGCTGCTGTCGATATGAAACGCGCGCGCGTGTATGCACACACGTAGGGAGGACCTGCCACCGCAGGTGCTCCAAACAGCAGCACGTTTGCACTGGCTGGACGGAGAGGAAGCTCTGCCGGCAGCGCAGCTCAGTGCGCGCCTGCTGCAGCCCCGCATCCCCTGCCCCTCCATCCATTGCAGGAACCAGCTCGTCTGGCATCAGCAGTGCCGACTCTCAACTTCTGCTTGGAAAAATATTTACATTTCTACCTCTTCAGAGGCCAGCCTGGCTGTCCAGCCATGACCCAGTGTAAATAGGCACAGCGGCATCATCCTGGGGCTGCAGGCAGCTGGAGACCCACGGCTGGAGCAGCAGCTTCTCCTCTTCGCTGCAGTAGGCTGCTGGTGTTGAAGTGCAGCAGTGCCCCTTTTTGTCCTTCCTGTTGCCTGTGTGCATCGCTTTGTTCACTAAAAACAGCCTCACTCACCTGCCAAACCTTAGCTTTTCCTCCAATAACATCATTACAATGTCTGCTTGCTTCCCCTGCAGTCACCCAACCCCAACATGAAACTGGGAAATGCTGGTAGGGAATCGTCTTCCTCCCATCAAGGGCAAAGAACGGAGTCAGAGGGTCCTCGAGGAGATCTGCTCCTTTCCGATTACTGCTCGGTACCGCTTCCAGACTCCTCCACAGGCAGGTGAGGCGAGGGCCCAGCCGGACCTCACGTCTTCCCGCCGCCCCGGGTCCCAGTCGGGAGCACACCCAATGCCAGGCTGCTCCTGCCATGATCTGCCCACAGAGGCTTCATACTCAGGCATCTCCTTTCACCACCAAGGCTATAAATAAACCCTCCGACCGTCGCCAGAGTGAACTTTTGTTGCTCCAGATGTTGCCTGACTTTGCCATAGCAACATCACAACAGGATGTAACATTCGGCCATAACAAGAACCGCTCCATAAAGAACCAACTTTCGATCATAACAAGAACAAAAAAAGACACATAAACTCACCGGCAGTCACAGGGCACCCTCCGGCCATTTCGCAGTCCTGTCTCGTGGTGCCTCTCTAACGTATAACCTCTTGCTGCAACTCTTGAGATGCGAACCTGCGAACAGCTACGGTGGGGAGGTCTCCATCTTTGGGAAGCTGAGACAAGCAGGGAGCGTCGTCTTGTGAATCAGCCATGGAAATGTGAATCAAATGATCTAACAGCAAACATCTGACCCCAAAATGGTGTTGGCTAAGGGGCAGACCCTGTCCCAAGGACCCTGAAAGCACACTACAGCGAGAAAGTTGTTGTCTCCCCAAACTGGAGCTCTGGTGTGCGGGAGCCTCTGGGGCTCCAGCTCAGCACAAGCTTTACAGCTCTGCTGTGGCTCAGCGCTGGAGAGTTAACCCCAGGGTGTAAAAGCTGTACATACACACACGCACACTCGCTCCCACTGTTTTCTTTCGCGTGTCATCACGTAAGCATGTCTGGGCAACTCTCAGAGGGCCTTGACACAAAGCCAAGCACTCCATGCCGGGGCGACTCAGCCCCGGGGTCTCTGTCCTTGATCAGGGGAGTGTCTGATGCTGGTTCCAGCTCCTGATGCTGCAGCTCCCGCAGCAGGTACCTGCCCGCGCAGCAGCAGAGCAGCTCAGCACCCTGCTCCCACATCTCGGGGAAGAGGCACATTTCCACCGGAGATGCTCTCAGGTGCAAGGAGAAGACCAAAACCCTCACAACCCCATCCCAGAGAGCCCAGGGCTCTGTCCTCCATCATTTGCAGATTATTTTTCCAGATGATGAAGTGCTGCCCATGCCCAAGTCCCGGCTAAGCTGCGAGTGCAGCGCAGAAATGTGCCAGTGACACGAAGCAGCCAGCACGTGCCACGGTGGCTCCAGGGTGACACTCAGCTGCGAGGCGAAAGGAAGATGTTCCCTGGCCCCTTGTGCTCACGCAGCATATTGCTGCACCCGTATCACACCGTAATCAAACACAACCTCTGCTAAGGCTGCGGTAGGACCTCAGTCATGCAATTCACCCCAGCGAGTTTGGGGCCTGAGCTCCGTGCACGCGAGGAGTTGGCAGATCAGCATCATGCAGTTAGCAGCAAGTGCCGGTTCCTGCCCAGGTCTGGCTGGCTGTACCCGGTGGGAGGGTTGCAGCTCCTCGGGGCAGCCGGGCGGAGTGCCGGGGCAGGGAGGGCAGGCGGTAAATCATGCTTTGCTGTGCTCAACTGATGGGTGACACACAGCTGCCAGCTTTGAGCCAAATCAACCCCAAAAAACCCTAAAAAGCAAATATTTCTGGTGGGGGTTAACGACTCTTTGGGGCAATTAGCAAGTGTGCCAAAGCTGGAGAGCATCCCCAGCCTGTGCTTTGCTATGCTGCCAAGGTAAACACTGACATGTTCCTCCCTGAAGCAGCTTTGAGAGTGAGAACAATCCCAGGCAGTAACAAGACTCCTCGCAGGCACACGAGACAGATGCTCGCTCTTTGCCTTTAAAGGCAAAATTTGGTGAATGCCCGGGAAGGGCTGGTCCCACCTCGGATGGATCGGGGCAGCAGCAGAATCGGCTCAGGGCAGAAGAGCCGCATCCCAGGATTTAGCTCCTCGGCTCTCACACTGGGGATTTGCTCTTCAGAGGAGTCTGTAGCACAGGTCTGTGGGAATTAGGAAGCCCACGTCGCCGCGGTATCACCAAGCCCCTCTCCAAATAAGTACTTTTCCGTGCGCCGTGCAGGCAGGGCTCAGCACAGCGCAGGCATCACTTTCCCATGCACAACCGCTCCGCTGCCAACATCCGCTCGGTGCCAGGAAACGTGCGCAGAAACGCAAGCAGCTTCTCCTTAAACCCAGCCTGGGGACTCTGAAGAGGCTAGGTGGAGAACTGCAGATTTCAGTTCTACTCCTGCCTCCAGAATTAAGCATAGTTCCATTTCATTCCCTTTCGCCCTTAAAAAAACTGCAGGTGAGCCCGTGCTGCAGCTCGGGCGTGTTTCTGCAGCACTCACCACCTGGGCAGGGCAGCTGAAACACATCCAGCACTGCAAGGACACAACCAAGAGGGACAGAGACATCTCCTGATCTGGCCTTCAGGGGCGGCAGAAAAGAGCCAGGACAGACGGGAAGAGATAACATGGGGCAAGGGACGGCGGGAGCCAGGCGGCAGCGGCTGCCGCTCCCATGATACATGCCCCTCGCCTCCTTTTCTTTCCACTCCCTCCCGCCCCCGCGGGGCCTGTTCCCCATGGCCAGGCTGATCCTTCCCCACCTCCAAAAACGCTGCAAAGCTCATTTGTAAAAGGAAAACAAAAAAGTTTATTTTTCCTCACAAGAAGCACGTAAATATACAGTACATTTTTACAAACAAAAGTAAAAAAAGTGCATTATGCATCCCTTACCGCCAACGAACAGTATATTTAAATATAAATATATAAACATACTGCATATTTAAATATAAAACCAGAATTAAGAAATACCATGAAATAAAAGGAACATCGTTATCATAGAGTACAGCAATGCACTGAACAGCTACACGTTACTCACCCACCCCTCCTCTCCGGCTCTGTGGTCACGGCCTAAGCAGGACGCTCTCCACCACCCAGGTTGAGGAGGACGGCGGGACACGACCGAGCCAAACACCACCTTCATGGAAAGGATGGCCAGGAGGACAGCTATTGCTATCGCACAGACCGACAGAGCCTGGACTGGAAATAAGGTGCCAGTTTTGTGCATTTTGGGTTTTCTGGCAGAACGGGACTGGGTTTGGATTCACACCCGGCAATCTGCTGAGCGAAGCGCGGCCGGCCGTCGATGGGATGTCTCCCCGGACACCCCCGCCCGCGTTTCTGCAGCAATGCATAGATAAATGGGGGCACTGGGAGCCGCAGCCGGCACAGCGGTGTCTCAACGCAGCCCTTTGGTTTTGCCATACACAGAGCAGAAGGGAAGTGGTTAGCAGCGCTGAGCTCAGCGGGGCCGGGAGGTCGATATGCAGAAGTAGTAACGGTCTTCACTGCCACCGGAAACACCAAAAGCACCAAAGAAATGAATAGCAAACAACAGAGTTTAACAGCTCAGCATAAATACACAGTATTTGTAAACTATTATTAAGGCACTCAATTGTAAAAGAACAATTACAATACGTGGGAGAGGACAAACACATCTACCTTCTCATGCAACAAATCTAATGAAGTCTGCAAGCATCATCGGTTTGGCTCCAAAAACCTTCAAAATGGCACACTAGTGCTTCTAGCGCACATTGGCTTTGAGACCGACTCCCGCTAAACCGTGCCTCTATCCTGACAGTGTCGCGACGACGCAGCGACGGAGCCCCGAACCTGATGAGTGAAGCGGTGGGGTTGGTCCAGCGAGAGCCGAGTCCCAGCGACAGGCGGGAGGAAGGTGGTCAGCGCTGAGCTACGCCCTGGGAAAGCAGTGGTTTGTACGCAGCAGAACTTGGCAGGCACTCAAGAAAACAGGAAGGAAATATATATGTTCACTTGCATCAGTTAACGGAATTTTTCTGAATTTTTTCAAATCTGACCCCCCCCGATTCTTCCCTTGGCTGGGCAGCAATGGGGGAAGTGTCTGCAGCACTGAGAAAGGTGCTGGTGGAACATTCAGCGGAGAAAAATAACCGTGCAAATGGCCCTTGCAAGCCGAGGCTGACGATCAGACTGTGCTGGGATCAAACCTGAGCTCGGCGAGGCAGAGGTTCGCCAGGCAGGAGGCACGAAGGCCCTCCCAGGCGGCTGCTCCGAGCTCTGTGGGCATCCAACAGCCCCGGGGCCTCCTGTGCGCCCCCATCGTCTGCCCCCTCTCAAAATAAGAATCTGGGTGTAAACAAGGATAGTAAAGATGATACAAATATAGGGAATTTATTGCAGATCTGGACTTGCACGTGCACCCATGGTACGCTGACATCGGGTAGAGGGTATTTCAGTCCTACTCTGAACACGACCCAGCATTTTCTCAGCCCGAAAAAGCAAAAGCTTGTGCACGTTTTCCAGGGTCCCCTCATGCAGCAGCTTTTGCTTCAAATCAGCTTTCATGGGTGAAACAGGAAGTGTGCCTTAAGCTAAAAATGTACATCAGATTTAAGACTCTTTAAGGAGGGACATTTCTTTACTGATTGCCAGCCCCTATATTCCTCACGCTGTTAATATAAAAATGTGGGGGTTTTACGCTTAAGGAAAAAAAGGTAAACTCTGGGCATTTAGGACAGTAAAGCACGTGGCTCCCTTTCTCAAGGCAGTGGATTTTTGATTAATACAGACTCTGAGAACGATTGCTTGTAGCCCTGCTCTGTCTGCCAAATATTTTAAGAAAACGTGCATTTCATATAGCATCAGTGAACCGGTGCGTTTCAAGCATCTCCCACAGCAGGGCAGCAAGAGGAGGAGCACACAGTAACACCAGCCTGAGACCGGTCCCTGAGAGCCAGCCTCTGGTGTGGGAAGGGGCGCGCTTCCTTGGCTACGACTGCTGCAGAGCACCACGGGCACCTCGCCGAGGGAGAGGACAGGCAGCCCCCCGGTGTCCTCCCTCAGGTCACGCCAGCTCTCCTCTGAAGGAGATCTCACCCATACCTCCAATATCCCTCTCTCTCTCTTTGGAGTGAGCCTGTATTCCTGTCTGACTGCTTGCTCTGAAGGATGCGCCCCGCTGAGAGCAGGATTTACGCCTCTGTCACCCCTGGCAGGAGGCTGGTGCAGCCCTGCAAGAGCTGGGACACGTACACCCCGGCTCCCCGCTCTGCAGCCACCCAGCCTCCTGACACCCAGCATAAATAACCCCTTGGACTTCGTCAACAGCTTCCCAGGCTGCCAGCAGACCAAGGATGCACAACCGTTCTACCAAAACCAACAGCAATAATCAGAAAAGACACACATTCACCTATTGCCTACTGGGATTTCGAATGCGCGCACACCAGGAGAGCCGTCCCTCCTCGGCCATCTCGCTGGCACGGCGTGTCACCAACAGCCCGACGGAGGGTCCCCAACACAGGATCCACGACACTGACACAGCAATACACAAAGCTTCACTAGGTTCCACGGTCACTTACTGGCCAGGCTTGTCATTAGTACTGGGACATTACAAACCACAACAACAGCAAAAACACCCAAAGAACAAGACACCTCTCCACGGGAGCGTAAGCCTGCGACAGCGACACAGTCGCGGTGTCACTCTGGCACCAACATGAGACTATGACAATTCACTCGGTCACGCAGCAAAGACGGACTAACGCCAGCAGGTCACACAGTCAACACGAACACAGCTCGATACTCCTTCACTTCACAGCTAGGTCACTTGGCACCGTAAAGCCTCTGTCTCCATACTCCTCCAGGCCTTTACAGTTAACATTAAGGGAATACCTTCAAACAACGGTTACGTATTGTGGGAAAGCCTTTAAAAAAAAAACAAAACCAA
>VZTV01071866.1:3717-15241 GCA_013400875.1 Anhinga rufa | reverse complement strand
TCTTTCTTTTTCGTATTAAAATTTTCTTTATCTCAACCCATGAGTTTTCTACCTTTTGCTCTTTTGATTCTCTCCCCCACCTCACTGGGCAGGAGCAAGCAAATAGCTGTGTGGGGCTTAGCTGTCTACTTAGCAGTCTACTACAATGTCACAAAATCCCTTTAGATTTTTTTTTTCTTGCTTGCTCCAAATTATGGCCAACCTGATTGGCCCAGTTTTGGAACAAAATGCTATTCACTGGTGACCCTGGGACTAAACAATAACTTGCTAGATCTGGATTGTGTGTTTCTGAAAAGTGAAGCATGTCCAAGTCAATAACCATAAGGTCAAATCTTAATTACTAAAGCTAGCGATGTGTGAGGAAAGGAGTGGAAATAACCCCTCCTTTATTTGCAAAATAGAGCAAAACTGGAGATGACTCAGGGTGCATACACTTTAGACCAGAAGACCATGTGGTGAAAGTGTGATAGGGAGCAGAAACAGGAATGGTGGTTGGGGTGTTTTGTGTGAGGGTGCAGAGCACCACTCTGAAGTATGATGTCCACCTCACGTACCGGGTGAATGCAGGCATCCTGCCTGCCCTGCTGGGCATGATGGCTCATGCAGAGGTAGCAGTGGTGCTTTTGCAGGCAGGGTGGTTAATCTTCACACTGTTCAGTAGTCCATGGGAAATGGAGAGAAGGTGTCATGGAGCTCAGCTCTGCTTCCACTGACTGTCATTCAAGGTCAGGTTGGACAGGGCTCTGAGCAACCTGATCTAGTCCTGCTCGCTGCAGTGGTTGGACTAGATGACCTCTAAAGGTCCCTTCCAACCTAAACCATTCTATGATTCTATGACTTGAAGCAGAGCAGGTGAAATGATCTTCAGTAATGCTTTTAGCTGTGGAACATAATGCTCTCCTTTTTAAAAGGCAGTCAGATGTTTTTCCTCCTTTTACCCAGACATATATTGGCATATATGTAACCATAGCAACCATGGCTGGAAAAACTGTTAGATCTAGTAGTTTTTAAATTTCCTTCAGAATAACTTTAACAATGAAGCTTGAAAGCAGACGATAGAGCTCATGCAAAGGTAGAGGACAAAAACGAAATGGAATCTTATTGCTAAACTTATTCAAGCAAAAAAAAAATTCTAATAAGTGAAGTAATAGCTTCTCTCACTAAACAGGCACTTTCACAACTCATTAACATTTCAGCTTTACCTCCAGGCAAACTATCATGTTTTTGTGACACAACTGGTATCTACTATCATTTACTCACAGTAACTATTTTAAAGATGAGTTCTTAACTCAGCACATGCTGAGTTAACATGACCTCAATTGAGCTTGGTTAAAGTGAGTGTTGGCCGCATGACATACAGATTTAAACGATTCCTCAACTGTATTGTCCCTCCTGCTTTGAACACCACTGCCTGTGCCTGAGCAAGTCTCTGAGTCCACATTTACAAGGCAACTTACAAACGGGAGCCTCTGGTTTTGTGTACCTGACCTAGAGCCAGGGAGAGTTGTGCAAAGTGATGAACACCCACACAGGCAGTAGATGTGGACAGGCTTCTGCTACACATGACAAAATAGCAGACGGGTGCTGTTAAGGTTAAGGACCCCGAATAACCTGTAGTTTCTTCTTTTTGGAAATATAAAGTCAAGGCACCTTAAATCACTTGGGTGTTTTTGGGAATTCAGGTAGAACTCTACAAAATGCAGCAGACAGCTTATTCCACAGGTAATATTCACATAATGTTTCTTGAAAATGAAGTGGTAGTAAACTGAAGTGCTATGTCTTTCTGTGTCAACAGCTTGAGAAGATCTTTAAGACTTGAAAAAGGTTGAATGTACGCAATGCATTCCTACTTCTTATTTAGAAGACTTTTTTTCAGGACAACAAATTAATCTTGATCTCCATGGAGGATCTTTGCACACATATAAGAAGAATGTAGCTCCTTAAGACTTCCATCTGTCAGAAACTGGGCTTTTAAAAGTCAGTCAGTACAGAGGAATGCCACATGTATATGCATACACTGGAAATGAAGCACTTTTTAAAGGCTTTGTTAGCTTGGTGTGCAAGTTCACTACTTTAGTGGGAGCAGCTTCCAGGTCTTTAGAAATACAGTTCTGGGGCCTGATGTTGGAGCACACATCGATGTAATGATTATTAGGCAATCAGAGAGCCCTCCCTGGCATGATACCTACTGTGTCAGTTAGGGGATCTTGGGATGGTGGATACAGGCAGATGGAAATTTGGTCACCTCTGCTGGATGGCTGAGGGGCTGGAGTGCCCTGGGATAGGGAAAGGGTTGTGATAATGGTATAGCTGTTGTGGTTGAAGGGTAGAAGAAGGCAGGGTTTGTAGGGAGAGATAAGATCTAACTAACTAAGATTTAACTAACTGATACTAGTAAAAATTAAGCAGACTTTATTCAGAAGTAAAATTGAGTTTCAGAAAATGGAAGGCTCAGAACTGAATCACTGAGTCTGAGGCTGGATGGAGTCTGAAATGGGTTTTACAGGTTTCAGCTAATCTAATTGTCCATCCTTAGTGTCAAGGCTTGGCAGAAAAGGGTGGGTTTGTTGGTAAAGGTGTCCAGGGAAGATGTTTAGTTTTTTGCCCTCTCTGGATGAGGAATATACATGTTAGTGGCAAGAAGGCCATGTTAATCTAAACTTAATCAACCATAATTTTGACATTTTTTAAAAGTTTAAAAATAATATCGAATAATATTGAATAATATCGAGTCCATATGGGTAGAATTACTCACAGGACTAGCTGGTAGTGCTGAATTTTGTATATAAAACTATAATAATTTTGTGAAAGAAGTGAGTTGTGCCATCAAAAGATATTTTTATGGTAGCCAGAAGGACTGTGCCATGATGGTGGTGTGAAAGCACCCGTTCAAACAAAATTCCCCAATTAGGTTTAAATGGCTCTAAGGTTAATTGTCTAGTGATGATGATAGGAAGCACATTGCACTCTTTTCTGTAATGACAGTACTATAATGCCTTTTATGTAAAGGCAGGAAGCCTAAAGTTAACTTAAGGTAATGAGAGAGAGAGAGAAAGACTTCAGGTTTTTTACAGGATGCTTTACAGATACAGAGCAGAAATCATGACCAGTAGTTAGATTTCATGTACAAGAATAATTTTAATTATAGCAAAGCACCCATATGTGAAACATTAAGTTCCTTACTCTGCCTGTTGTGCCGGTCTTGTCCAAAGGCACAGGGGAACTGTGGGGTTAATATGAACAGTTTAGTTTGGCACCGAGGTAATTCCCAAGGAAATGAAAGAAGGTGCAGACGGAGTAGTGCAGTGCTGGGTCGCTGGAGCTGAGCAGCAGCTGTTCTAATTTTGGACCATAAAATCTTATAGATCTGGCAAGCAACCAGTATGATCCCAAAGGAAATGGGAAACCTCCTGAGTTAAATGATACTTTTCAGGAGGGAGGGGAAGACGGTAAGTCTTTGGTGTACTCTACCTCATCTGTGATACTCAAGCACTTGATTTGGATACCTTTAAAAATGGATCTGAGTGCTGAATTTTAGACATCTGCCTTTGACATTTGCCTTTTAACATTTATTCCCTCAGTCTGCAGATAGATTAGTTAAAATTTGGTCAAATATTGGCCCCCTTTCACTTTGTGGTTGTCACAGAGGACAACAACAGTCAGCACAGGACCTGAAGTTGCCCTGTTCCACTTCTGTGCTGACCACAGCCCATCAGGAGCTCCTCGCTCCAGTCTGCCCTTCTGGGGCTTCGCTGCTGCTCTCCCCGGGCAGCAGGAGACAGCAGAAAGAGAAGATACAGCAGGAACTGAATGCACACAGTCTGAGTTGAATGGCAAAAGGAGGCAACATGCCGTTTGCTTAGTGGAAAGCCATTCTTCATTGGGCATTTAAGGAAAAATTATTCTCTGATGGATAGGAGGATACGTTACTGAATGGGACTTTTAATTCTTGTTTTATGCAGGGCCTTACGGATGCCTAAGCTGTCTAAGAAATGCTCAGTACCTGACAAAATATGCCAATATAAATGTATCAGTTGATTTTTGGAGAGAACTGAAAGTTACCCATATTGAAGCAATGAATGAAGAAAAACACAATGACATGACTTCATAAGGTTAAATCCTGTTCTTTTACTACAGTCTTTCCATTAGTGACTATAATATTTTGATGTGAATTGTTGTCTCTTTCTTCACAGAGAATCTCTGCTGATATATTTTGAATAATATGCCTTGGGAATGAAAAAGAATACCAGATAGGAAATAAATAAGAACATTTACTTTTATTGTTCATGTCAGCTATTGTTTAGGAGACATAAAAATGACTGTAGTGTTTATACAACAACACTTGCTCTCAGACCATTTCCAGTACTGTCATATTTTCATGAGTGATGCTTACTAATATTTTCCTTTTTTTGTTCCTCAAGAGAATTAATGAGAAAGAGTAAGCATTGATTCATAATTTGGATAACTGAGTGAATAAGCTAACGTGGGATGAGTGTTGTCGGAACGGATTATTCCAAGGGCTCATTCCAAAAAGCTTTAGTTCTTAAAACAAAATGATCCTAAAGCATCAATTCATCAAACCTGCAAAAGGCTCCTGGCTTTCCTCTAAGATGAAGCAGGTAGCTGAAGTGTCTTAATACACCTTACACTGTGCATTTCCAGCAGGCTGTGCTAGCCAAGCAGCAATTCCCAGGGAATATTTTTGCTTCTGAAATGTCCAGCTGGGTAGTGGCATTGCTAATGCAAAAGTGGGAAATGTCATGTCAGAGACTTATGGTGTCCTTGCTGGCTGAGTGATGAAAAGTGCCAAAATGATGACTTGTCCAAAGAACTAAGACTGTGTAGGTGTTTCTTGTGCTGATCAAGGGCTCATGCCAGAAAGAACTCTTAGCTCTGCTAAAGTGCCCACCAAAGCCACTCTATCACTCCCCTCCTCAGCTGGACAGGGGAGAGAAAATATAACGAAAGGCTCATGGGTCAAGATAAGGACAGGGAGAGATCACTCACCAATTACTGTCACAGGCAAAACAGACCTGAGTTGGGGAAATGAGTTTAATTCATTACCAATCAAATCAGAGTAGGGTAATAAGAAATTAAAAAAAAACAAACCAAACAAACCTTAAAACACCTTCTCCCTACCCTTCCCTTCTTCCCAGGCTCAGCTTCACTCCTGATTTCTCTAATTCCTCTCCCTGAGTGGTGCAGGGGGATGGGGAATGGGGGCTGTGGTCAGTTCATCACACATTGTCTCTGCTGCTCCTTCGTCCTCAGGGGGAGGACTCCTCACACTCTTCCCCTGCACCAGCGTAGCATCCCTCCCATGGCAGACACTTCTCCATGAACTTCTCCAGCATGAGCCCTTCCCATGGGCTGCAGTTCTTCATGAACAGCTCCAGCGTGGGTCCCTTCCACAGCGTGCAGTCCTTCAGGAACAGACTGCTCCAGTGTGGGTCCCTAAATGGGGTCACAAGCCCTGCCAGTAAACCTGCCCCAGCATGGGGTCCTATGCATGGGTCCACAGGTCCTGTCAGGAGCCTGCTCCAGAGTGGGCTTTTCACAGGGTCACAGCCTCCTTCAGGCACATCCTTCTGCTCCGGTGTGGGGTCCTCCACGGGCTGCAGGTGGATATCTGCTGCACCATTAACTTCCATGGGCTGCAGGGGAATCTCTGCTCCAGTGCCTGGAGCACCTCCTGCCCATCCTTCTTCACTGACCTTGGTGTCTGCAGGATTGTTTCACATATTCTTACTTCTCTCTCCAGCTGCAATTGCTGTTGCATAGCAACTTTTCCCACTTCTTAAATGTTATTGCAGAGGCACTGATGGGCTCTGCCTTGGGCAGCGGCAGGCCTGTCTTGGAGCTGGCTGGCATTTGATCTATCAGATAGGCTCACAGAAGCCACCCCTGTAGCCCCCCTGCTACCAAAACCTTGCCACGCAAACCGAATACATGGTGTCATTGCTGGCTGAATGATGAGAAATGCCAAACTGATGACCTGTCCAAAGAACTAAGACTTAGTAAGTGTCTTGTGCTGATCAAGGGCACGTGCCAGAAAGAACTTTTAGCTCTGCTATTGGCTACATTCCTGGAGATGCTGAGTGGTGGAGGCACTTATCATGCCAGACCTTGATTTGGATGGTCCCCAAATCACCTTTTTCCTAAGAGGGCCATCAGAGAGAGGATTTTAGGCCAAGTAGTCTGTCACTGGCAGCACATTTGCATGAGGAACCAATGACTGAACCATAAAAAGTAATGGGAAGAATAGCTGCCATTGTGTGATTTAAAACTCCCCTAAGCAGAACAGAAGGAGATAAAGGAAGCCAAGGAAAGTGTCCTTGGAAAGATAATGGAAAGGATGTTGCAGTGAGGTAGGAAAAGCAACTTCTGAGGTAAGCGGAGGTGTTACCAGACTCAAAGATCTGGATACTGTAAAAGGTGGCAACAGCAAAGACCCTGTGATCATTCTGATTGTAAAGAAACTGAATCTGCATGGATTTCTTACATATAGTGTCTTCAGGTTCCCAAGACTCCCCATATATCTGGCCAAAAGACTGGCAAGATCTTGTTAATGCAGACTACAAACCTTTTTGTTTTTACATAATTACATATGGTTTGAATAAGCCTTCTCTGTTAGAGGGTGTATTGTGTTTTTCAATGATGGCTTCAGTAGTCTGATTTATCACTTGGCCAATCATGCTTGTAGAGCTGCAATTCCTTCTGAATAATGTTGTTCCTTGAAAGTTCAGTGTTAGTGTGAAATGACAAGTCTTATGGCTGGATTGCAAGGTTTTAGTATGTTTAGAACTTTATTTATGATTGTGTTATTTACTCCTATTATTAATATCCATTGAGAAATTTGGCATCCTGAGGGTTGCATAAGACTCTTATTGTGACTAATTTATAGACTGAATGCATTTGATTAGAGAGCTGTGAAGCTTCTCAATATTTTTGAGGTATATGAATACATGAAAATCAGAAGCCTGAAGTCCAAATGATGGTGAATTTTGAGAATGAGCAGATTTTCAAAACCCCTCCATGACTTGCCTGGCTAAAGTTACCTCTTTCCATCACACATAAGTACATAGGTAACCAGGACTTGCACTGCTTAATCATTTAAGTTCAAATCATGACACTAACTGCTGTGGAGGTCTGTGATGCAGCCTTATTTTCAAGTAGTGTTTTCCATGAAGTTGCACTGGATACTCAAGAATCATCTTCAGTGCCTAGTTGCTAATGTGTAGTTAGAAGTCAGAACTCTCAAACAATTAATTGATTGTTTCCAGAATAATCATTACTTGTAATTACACAGCTGCACACAACTTATATACTGTAGCTTCAGAAGAATGATGCTGTCGTGATATTTTGTAAAGTGACTAAATATAGCGAATGAGCACCCCAAACCCCTCATTAGAATGGAAAAAGTCAGCTTACAAGTCCAATGGCTATTCTCTAGAAAGCTCTAGTGTTAGCAAATAGGAGCAATTATGGTGTTCTTGTAGATATTTTGGATATTGTTGCTAGATGAAACACCAAGATTATGCTATTAAAAAACCCATACTCCTTTCCAGGAAAAACATCCACCAAAATTTGTCCTCTGCCACATAAAATTTTTTTACTTCTAAAAATAGGTTAGATAGCTGAATTTCTAGAGGATTTGGCAATGATTAGTTTGGCTGGTCTCCATTTTTATACTTTTGTTTTTAAAGCAATTAATTCTCATGGCATGCAACACTTTTTCTGGGATAATTTCAGACTCCAAACATCTTTGTTTAACATTTTCTATTTCACAGCTGACACAAACTACATTGCTTTATTCTGTTCCCTCAGCGACTGTAATCACAGAGCAGCCATACCATAATTTCTGAAATACTGACAAACCTTATCTTGGGATAGAGAATTTCTGAATGGAAAAAAATCAACTCGGTGATTTACTCTGGTTAAGAACTCTTTTTAAAATAAATAACTTCTTTCTTTTGCCTCCCAGCTGTCAGTGCTTGGAGGGGCGGAAGAGACAGAAACCTGATGGTATAAACACAGTCTCCTCCTTGCCCAGCTGCCTGAATTTGTATTTATATGGTGATAGTGGAAATAGAAGATTTTGCAAAATCATTAAAATCCTGCTGAGCTCCTTGTGATACAGAGCTCTGAATAATATTGTATCATTAGTATCATAGTTAGAGGTTTAAGGGTTGACTCCTTTAGGAGTTGGAAAGACAGTGGTGATGATGAGTAATACTCGATGCAAACCCATGTACTTACCACCTTTTGGCGAAAGTTCACTTGCTCTGTCTAGAAATGGCAGATTCTTCCTTTGCTTACAGTCCAGCCTCCTGCCTGTCCTTTGTCTTATACAACCCAGTTAAGGTTATATAACCTTAAGATTACATAGCTAATATTACCAGACTGGCAAACCATAGGACTTCTTGCACCAGTGGCTTGAATGCTGCTGCTCATGCCAGCCGCCTTCTGTTCAGGCCAAGTGGAGGCAAAATCACATACTGCTTTAACTGTAAGTGAAGAGCTGCACTTGCTTGAATCGCCTACCCTTGCACTGTTACAAACTCTGTATGGTTGAGGCTTGTTTGTGATCTAACCCACAGGCAGTTTTCCATTGTTTCAGCTGAAGCTAAAGTCATGTTTGACTCGTCTTTCAATTAGCCTGAATGGAAGGCAGATGGCATGCTCCAAAATTCAATCTGTTTAACCAAATTTCAGCCTATAAAATGATTATAAAGCATTTGAAAATGCTGATGTGTGAAAGCCCACATTTTTTGGACAGTTAATGGTGGTTAAAAGACTAGAGGTATACAGCCAAAGCCTAATCTTTATATTGGTGAAATGCAGGAAAATGCCAAAAATATACTTCGGAGTTTATAAGGGTGTAATCAATTTGACACCATTGTGTAAGTTTCATGGTGTTTTTCTTGCCCAAACCTAATACAATACACCAAAAAGACAATCCTTCTTAGATGTAAATATGATATGGGCAACTCAGGAGTTGTATCAGACTTTGATATTGAAAGAATCAGGGCTGAAAGAGTCACTAAATGCAGAAAAAAAATCTTTTTCTCTCTCAAGCTCTATAGTAACTGTCCTGCTCAGACAGGCAGCTAAAAGGGGCAGATTTTTTTTCAGTATTCCACTGACTGTAATCTACCCAAGCAGGACTATACATTTCCCCCCAGTCTGTTTCTCAATTTGCTTATAACAGCAATTTGGGTGAATGGTGATGGAGATGTTAATTAGAGGCCAACAGAATTAGCAGATGTGCTTGAAAGATGCCGGCAGTACTGCTCACTTCAGCAGGTTGCAAAGTGCTTACCCTGCAAGGGGCCATGGCCAGGAGCCGCAGTGCAACCTTCCATATGGACCCTGGGGGCAGTGCTCTGCCGACTACCAATTTTTCTGTGGGGCTTAGGGGAAAAAAATGGAGAAACCACACGTCTGATGGTCCCTTTTTCCAGATACATTTGAATAGAGGTAAGTAACCTGTCTAGTCAGGGGTTCTCAGGCTGGAGCTGCACAGCCTAATACTCCCTGCCCTGGCTCCATGAGTTATGCAACTGTGATGGAAATAAAATGGTGTGTGCAACCTCATTAGCCTAATTATGATCTACAGACCATAGCGTGGGTCAAGAGGTGCAACCCTAATCTGAGAGAAGTCAGTGGGTTTAGAGAATACTTGGCATCTCTCAGTGACCAAAGTCCAGCTCTTCAAACATGCTCTTACTCTGCTCATTAAGACAGCACTGTTTTCAGCCAGAGAACAGAAACATCACCGTGAGGCTAAGGTGGAAAATTAAATACTAATAAGGCAAGGTGATTGGAGGAGATCAGACTCATTTTTATTAAAACTGATCTTTGTTTGCACGAAACAGTAAAGCAACTATGAATGAACATTGTCCCAAATATCAGACTGCTAATGAACTATGAAAAGATACTGAAATTCATCTATTCATCTTTTATTAATAGCATCAAAACCAGGCATAGTGACTCTCCGCCTCCTTCCTTTGTGAAGAGTATTTGCTGATATCAGTTTTGACACTTTCCATCTTTGTTCTTTATATGCCATTTAAAACCCAAGACTTTTAGATTTGATCAGTTGTGGTGGCTTACATGGACAGTTACTCAGAAGCACAGATTTTATGCCCTGATACATATACATCATGTAGTTTTCTGAAGACTTGGAACACCTAGAAGGAAATAGAGTCCATTAGATAGTGAGGTCTTTAGGTTTACAAAATGCCTGTGGATGTGCAATATTCTCTTTTTTTTTTCCCCCATAATTATCTGGCATTTCTCTTTCTTGCTTGCCTGCTGAGAGAAATTGGATCAGATGTCTGTTCTTCTGTTATTTGAATTATTTTATTATCCACCAAAGAGGTGTTTGGAAGGGTGGGTAAGCAGAAAAATAATGAAATGAGTTGGGAAAGTTTATTAAACATAAATAAAACTTGAAAACAATGGCTCAAGGTTTTTGATCCTTGGACGACCCTTTGATTTCTTTCATTTTTCACTCCTGTGTGAAAGTATGCATTGCAGCAAATAGAGTGGGAGAGTGGGTGAGGGGAATAAAAAGTGGCATAAATAAAGAGGGAAAACCAGGAAGAGATAAAACTGGACTTGGGCACTCAAGTGAAGAAACACCTTTTTGCTGTAACTCATATTTGGCAAATGTATCTGTTGAAGAGCAGGCATTTGGATGAGTTATTTCCTCCTACTTTTAAGAACTTGCTGGTTTTGAAGCTGAATAAAAAATATGGTCCAGATCTATTTCTCATGGAGGCTCCTTCCTGTGTGAGACTTGACATACTGCTCTCTGAGGTGGAAGCTGCAGCTGTGGGGGAGGGTCTAGCTGCTGGGCCCCACAGACATGCGCTGGCTATATTTTGAGAATGTTTGGCAGCCTAATTACATTTCAGTAAGGAGAAGTTACCCTTAAGTTGAAGATCCACTGCATTACCCTGGAAATACAGTATTTAATATAAAATCATAGAATAGTTTAGGTTGGAAGGGACCTTTAGAGGCCATCTAGTCCGACACCCCTGCAGTGAACAGGGACATCTTCAACTAGACCAGGTTGCTCAGAGCCCTGTCCAACCTGACCTTGAATGTTTCTAGGGATGGGGCATCCACCACCTCTCTGGGCAACCTGTTCCAGTGTCTCACCACCCTCACTGTAAAAAATGTCTTCCTTATATCCAGTCTAAATCTACCCTCCTTTAGTTTAAAACTGTTACCCCTTGTCCTGTCACAACAGGCCTTGCTAAAGAGATTGTCCCCATCTTTCCTGTAGTCCCCCTTTAAGTACTGCAAGGCTGCAATAAGGTCTCCCCACAGCCTTCTCTTCTCCAGGCTGAACAACCCCAACTCTCTCAGACTGTCTTCATAGGAGAGGTGCTCCAGCCCCCTGATCATCTTCATGGCCCTCCTCTGGACCTGCTCCAGCAGGTGCATGTCCTTTCTGTGTTGGGGGCTCCAGAGCTGGACGCAGCACTGCAGGTGGGGTCTCACCAGAGTGGAG
>VZTV01071864.1:0-13004 GCA_013400875.1 Anhinga rufa | reverse complement strand
AAAAAAAAATAAATCTTTTATATGGACACACACACACATATTTTTTTATATATATACACAGATATACATATATTTGTATAAAAGAATCCTCTTTAAAGCTATTGCCAATGTTTAAAAAAATACGGACCAGTCTTAATGAATTGTAATTTGACAGTCACAATGTGAGTATATTTACTATTTATTGTGTCCATTAAATTTCTTTATGCTAAAATTTTATTATTTCTTGCCTATAAATTGACTTAATTTTACAGGCCAAATGTTCACTTCAATGGGGAATTAAAGCACTTGACAGAAAAATTAAACTACGCAGAGCAAGTATGTCTGCATCTATAAAACACATACACATTGAACAAATACAAAGGTATATGAATGCACAGATTCTGAAAGTACATATGCATTAGGACCATAAATACTCGCGGAAGTGGAACACATACATTTAAGCAGTGTGTATTTGTTTATCTGAGTATGACTACAGTACATAAATATGGATAAGCCTTATGTGTATTATTATACACTGAAGGTTCCTTAGTGTGGTATAAAAGATTCTTTTATGATGAAATTTGAGATGCATGTTTTTCAAGGAAAACCATGTAAAAGAAAGCTCTCCAGCTCATCCCAGGATTGAGCAGATAATGGGTGCTATTCCAATTTATCAGACCCATTGCATGTGCTATATGTGCTAGAGAAAAATAATTTTTTGCCGATGTTTATTTAAAAAGCAAACAAACTTCTTTTATTTTGCTGCATTCAAAGATCTGCATCTCTTGCAGAGACATAAAGAAGCTGTAAACCAGTATCGATTGCCATTACGTCTTGCCACATAAAGAAGAAACACACAAGAGGCATTCTCATGGTAGGAACACAGTCATCTTCAAAAATGGCAACTCCTCTGTGTGTATCTAGATGTATGCTGGTATCAATAAAATTAGGTAACTTAGAAACTTCAGTCAAATTGTACCCATAGTTAGGCCTGCTAGAGCAGCAGAAAGAATTTATTTTCCTTGTCTTTAAATGTAACACAGTGAATGCTGAAGATGATAGAAAAGAATTATTTAGAATGCAAAATTGAGTATTTGAAAGTTAGAAAATGCCATGTTTAGAACTGCCAGTCAGTTCTACTTCTGATCTTTTATATATATGTATAAAAACTACAATATAGTCTTTAATTATATGAGAATATTAATTTTCCTTGCCTTATTCAGTGCTTTGAGTGAAAGCACTTCCCAGTGCAATTAATGCTGGCTGAACAGATGCAACGTTCAAGTGTTTAACTTCGCAACCAAAATGGCTTTCTTTTATCCTCAAGGAGAATTTTTGTTTAAGATCCACGTTGAGTAAATATATAAATACTGGGCCTACTTCACTCTATCCTTCCTCCTCAGAAATTTCTTGCTTTAAATTATTCTTTTGAAGATCACACTAATCCCACAGTCCTGGAAGTATACTCAGGTACACATAATGGAGCTTCTGCAGTCTGCATCAAACTCGAGTATTGCCAGTTCTTGTCCATGTTAGACCTGACAGGTACACACCACCCGTGCACACATGCTCTGCCTTCACGTCGCCGGCTGGCCAGGCTCGAAGTCGCGTGACCACACTAGCTTGTGTTCCCACCACCCTCCTGCCTCCTGGAGTTAGTTACTTCAGGCACAGGGCTATTTTACATACAGCTTTGAGGCTGCAGGTGGTGCATAGCTTACAGCACAGGCTGAGGGAGCTCATGCTTACACCGTCCACACTGCTCATCTCAAGGGGAGAACTGCTGTCAGAATGTGCAATTACAGGCTTGTCTACAAATACTCGAGAGAGTGTTAGCCCAAAGGACTCTGTGCGAGAATTTGACCCCCAAACTGCAATATCAGGTGCACACTTGAATTCTGGGCTTTATGAGCATGGCTACATGCTCAGCATTTTGAAAGTTTGCTCATTCTGCTAGCTACTTAGGGTAACATTACTCAATACCCATAGGTCCGAATGCGGCTCATGCGTTTTTGTTTTAAGATAATTATCTTTTGATGCCTGCAGAAAAGAGGCATAAATAACTAAGGTTCAGTTTAATTTCCCAAATTATTTGTAGTTAAAGTCAGTTGGAAATTAAGCAGGCATTATTTGTAACTATGAATTGGGCACATAAACATTTACGTGACCTTGGCTTTTGTAGCACAATTAACTATAAATTCTGACTTGACTCATGATTATTTATGGTCTTTGTGAAGTGTAGGCATATAGAGGCTTTCATAAGGCTAACCAGAAAACCATCCACAAGTTAAAATTGCCTTAAGCAACATTTGCAATATAAAAGGTCTGATCCTCTGATTCTAAGGACAGCTATTCCCAAAATAATCTGATGGAAATACGTAGGAGAGCTGACTCAGACAAAGATTATTCACACAAGGACACAATTTGAGTTTGGGCCCTATTTGTAATTTATTACTTCAGATTGCAAAGCACTAAGTATTAGGCTCCTTTGTTAGCACTGAACTTCATAGCCCTTGTAATGTTTAGCTATTTGTCCTATTTTGTATTTTATTTTTCATTCTTTGCTTCTGCTGTTCCCCTTCTCCCCATACCAGTCATTCCTGTTTTCTTTACCTTCACGTTTTTACATACCTCAAGCAGAGTTGGGATGTTTATAGATGACAAGTACATGGGTGAGGGGATAAGCCCACACAAGAAGCAACTTGTTGGTTCAAACAGCAAGCAAGCAAACGGTTAGCAGATTTGGACTGCTCATCACAGAGCAGGGGCCTGGACAAGATGACAGCAACAGCCTGCTTGAAAGCAGGTTGGGACCATTACTGGTAATTATAGTTAATCAGCAACAATTGTCTTGACCAAGATACAGCTCAACATTGAGCACTAACCTAACAGGACCTAATGAGTGTAATGGAGGATGAAGAAAGCCTGATTAAACTTGCAAGGCACTGAATGACCCGAGCAGANGCCCCCTCCGCCTTCTGCCTCCAGCCCCCGGTGCGGGTGGCAACAGCTCCTGCGTTAAACCCGAGCCTTGCAGCTATGTGGCAACACAGGCTGTATCGTGATATGCTCTCAGTAGTGGTTAATGGGTCAGAAACGGGAGAAACTGAATTAAACCTAGCACTCAGATATGAGTGGATATAGTTATATGCGCTTTTTTAAAAGCAACTGCAACCACCGACTGATTTTATGATATATAGCGGTTGTCCTTAAAACTAATCAATAATGTTGTTTAGCAGTCTAAGGCTATTGCAATACCCACAGCATTTTTTTAAAACATTTTGCAGAGGTAATGAATATCTAAGCATTTAAACATAATTGGAAAAGAGTCCATGCTTTTCTGTATCCTTATTGCTATTGCTCTTTCCATTAGAGTCTAAATTGATCAGAAGTTTTTTTTCCCATGAAACTACTGTGTGAGAACAAACAATTTTAATCCTTAAGATCCTTCTTAAGAGTACAGCATTCTCATAAAACACCGATTACAAGCTATCTGTCATTTTTGCAGGTATTTAGTTCTATGTAAATTTTGATCTAAAAAGATTCTAGTTCAAAATAAAAATCTGAGAAAAATAAATTTAAGAAACATTTATTTTGGCCTTTATAGCAAAAAAATATGCAGAAACTGCAAATTTTGCAAATTTTAAATTGAAAAGGTACAGCTTCTCACAGTATATACTACACAAGTAGTACCCTCACAAGAAAAACATGCTAGAGACTGATTTTTTCTGTTGACTCTTCAGGGTTAAGAAAGTGAATGTGAGGAAAAAAAATAATTACAGTTCTCTAGACTTTCCTAAAATGTAACTACAGACATATACACTATTTACTGAAGCACTGCCCTGTCGATGCCCCTTGTACTTGAAAGAAAATTTGGCCAGAAGAAGAAGAAAACCTTTTTCCTCTTATTCAAAGCACTGTGGTAACACGGGCTTCTGGTGTGACACAAGTCATCAAAACATCTAAAAGCCGGCCAGCATTTGTTACACCTGTGTTTTGTCAAGCCATAATGACACTTGTTTCACAGTCTAACCCTATTCTCACATATGCTTCACACTGCACATATTCCTTACAGGAATTCTGTAGCCAGTTTTAGCAGGAGTGGATAGCTGGAAGCAGGTCCTTATTTAGAAGAGGGTCTCTGCTGAGTCTGGGTTTGTTGGCTAGTCAGGGTTCTTTGTCTGATATTGATATCTGTTTTACTGAGCTTCTAAACATACACAAGCCAAAAGGACATCATTATTACTGACATAAATACTACTACCAATTCTGCAGTAAATGTGTAGCCTGGTGCAGCCCAGCCTTTCCCTGCTATGCCTCTTCCTCGGTCGCTAACCTCCCATTTCCATATCTAAATCCTGCCTGGTTGCTCTTAGTGGGCTGTCTAGCTCTACTTGGCCGGTTGCTCTACTAAGGCAGGCACAAGAGTTACAGAGTCAGGACAGTCAGGACACACTACCTCTCTCCTGTCCTCTACCCAGCAAAATGCTGGAACAAAGTAAAAGTAAAGTGTGTGTTCACATTGGTCACTATGTTCAAAGTGGGGATTGTACTATGGTAGCTGGCCTCAAACAGCTGGGGAAAAAGGAGGAGAGAAAAAAATGAGAGGAAGAACTCCCTATTAGACCCCAAAGCCCATCCTGCAGTTACTGTCTCGTGTTATTAGTCCTACTGAATAAACTATAAACCCCACAAAAACAGGAAGTAGTGCTATATCTTATCTTCTGAATAAACCAAGCCAGGTTATTTCTCCCAGCATCACATTGCACTGGACTTCAATTACAAAAACAAGTCTATCAGATAAATTCTTCCCATCAAAGGAGGAGGACTGATTATAAAGAGACAGACACATACAACCTAGGAGCACTCTCCTCTGCATGATACACTCAAGTCCGACTCTCCTTTTATCCAAACAGTTCAGTAGGATCAGGGCCATAATATAATTTTGGTGCCAATATATTGGCTTGTGTACTGTGAGGATAGGGTGTATCACAACTATTATTTATGTGAGCCACTGTGCTCCTTTGGACCTTCTCTCTAGGAAAGGCACTGCAAAAAAAGCACAGATACACTCAGGTTTTTCTGGTGATACACCATGCTGAAATCAGTGAACGGTAAGAAAAAGGAGCTCCAGGGAGGAAAGGAGTTTGCCATAAGACAGCCAAAAAGCTCGATTTCAACACTAGTTCAGGCCAGCTGCGCACCTAGTCTGCAATGGCCTTTTGGGCAGACTGGGAAAAAGGCACCAGAGACTGGGCAATCTTTAGGCAATGTTCAGGACAAAAAAAAAAAAAAAAATCGATTCTTTTAAGATTTGTGGTGAAAGAGGAGTAACAGGCTGAGGTTTTGGGGTATTTTTAATCAAGCATCTTTCTGCAAGGAATATAGGATAGAAAAAGCTAGTGGCTGCTAACTCTAAAAAATAGACCTGTAACCAACATAGAGAGACAAGGCAGATTAATTAAGCTGTTTGGAGAACCTCTAAAATTACTCAAGTCAAGATTATTGTGAGGTGGTCCAAATCCCCCACTCTTATGAAAGATATTGATAAAGTGTATTAGAAGTACCTTGAAACACAATATGCAGAAAAGGCATCCCATGGCTGTTAGCTGTATTTCATTAATTAAAAAAAAAAAAAGGTCTAGAAAACTTAAGTCTTTTACAAACCTTTCCTGTAAAAGCAAGAAAAGTAACTTAAGTGTGCCAGCATTCAGTCCAAAAGTTCATGTTTGACTACAGGATTTCTTTTAGAAACGTATTTCATATTAAATATGAAGAAAGTAAAAGATGGAGAATTGACTCCTTTGTTGCTGCTGAGGTTTTTTGATTATCTTCACTCAAACATTTGTAGTTCATTTTTAACTAGAAGGACATTGTTTCTTGTCATGCTTCTCTACTAGATTGAAAGCCCTTTGCTATCCAGCACTCTCTGCCCATAAAGACATTTAGACATTGTAATTCAATGACATCTGTGTTCCTTTCGATGAACTAGAGCTCCTTAATTCCCTCACTGCAGCACATTTTCTCTCTTTGTCCTTAATTAATTTTTTGTGTCCTTTTTGTCCTCTCCAATTTTTCAACACCATTTTAAATGTGCAGACACCAGATTAGACTACACCAGTATCACTTAGCATCTAGAGACTGCTAAATTCTTAACCAAAAATAGACATGACCTAGCCCTTGCCCCAGACTTTTTAATACAAAATTTAAACATTGTAAGAGTATGATTTAGAGACATGAAGCTTTCTCACAAGAAATTTTCAATGAAGAAGGGACAACTCACTGCCAGTGAGTCTTCCAGCTGTCTGTGAATGGAGTTAACATGTGACATTAGTCATGCTCAGTAAGCAAAAACTGCTTTTGAAGATACCAGAGAATTTACCCAAGATGTAGCTCATAAGTCAAACATATTTTTAATGATTTAAAGAAGCCAATTTACTATCGTCAACATATTTTTGCTAAATATTACACATGACTGCGATTCCTGTCTCTGGGCAGAATATTTTATGCTCCCTGAGGTTCACAGGAATGAAGTGTTCCCCCAGATCTTGTGGATTCTGTGCATCTTACTGGTGCAGCCATCATTCTTTCACGTGCTTAAATCAGAGATGGGTGTGAAGCAAATACAAAAGTTTTGGATACCCTGAAAGCAAGTCTGCAGAAACCCTAAGCTCTTACAAGGGTTACTATAAGGCCTCATTCCCAGGCATTGACAGGGTGGGAGTAGTATCAGTCATGCTTTCTATTAAATGTTCCAACAGGCTTCACATTTTTTTCATCCTGGATTTAATTATTCTCGACACCACCTTGACTGAAATTTTACCAGCACAAGATTATTTCAGTACAATTACCCCTGACTCGCATCATGTGAAAGAATATAAATGTTCACAGGACTGAATTAGTTTACATACACCAATTTAACATGACACACAACTGCTGGTGGAGATTGCTTGAAACAGTAGAGCTCCCCCTCAATATATAGCATATTTACAGAATTGGAGTTGTGCATTATTTGAGCTTTCACTTTATTCCAAAGCCTCAAGTATTGGCTAAAGTGAGAGTAGGACAAACCTAGTAGAACTTATTTCAGTTGCTAAGTAAATGAATTCATTAATCTTGTTATTTGCTTATGTGCAGTTTATTCCCAGTCTAGGTTTTCAGTTTATGCACTTCTGTTTGTGGACAAAAAAAAAGAAAGGGGTGGTGTCTCTTTACTGTTTTTCAAATACCCCTGTCTTGAACTTCAGGTCCTCTTTATCCAATTTCTACTAGAATTATACATTCTCCAAATGACCAAGAAATTCTCACTTCTACTTAAAGGAAGTGTGATTAAATGAACTACAAACCGTATTCGGTCACACCCACATTCCACACTTGTGAAAATAACAGCATTTGTCAGTTGGAAACCTCTTCCTAGCTAACACATTAATGAAAACTGTTCAAGAGAAAGTTTCCTTTGCTTCCTGGCATTATTGCAGAAGTGCAAGGTGTGGGGTGGCTGGAAATACAAAGCACAGGTTATGAATTGAAGAATTGACCTATCATGGAAGTAACAACCTCTGCTCTTTTACATTCAGAGTTGAATGTTTTGCCAATCAGGCAAAAAGTGTGCCCTACTGCAAGATTTAAACTTAAAGCTTTTATCACTTATGGATTTGGAAAAAGCACATCTTATTAACAGAGACAGATTTACCTTCCTGGGAAGCCAAATGCCACAATTAAGTCTGCACTTCTAACTTTAGTCCTCAGGAACAGCCTTAAAATTTGAACTGATACAAACCAAGGAGAAAGGGAATTTTTTTCAGTTCCTCTCCCCCAGACGGCTGTAGACAAAATGTTTGTAGATGAGGCATAATGTTTCAAGTCCTTCACCTCCATCCACATTTCCTATTTGAAAGTAACTGATTCTGAATGTGCCCCAAAGCATCTCCTCATTTTAAGCTTCCCACTGCCACAAACTACGCTGATATAGAAGGACTGAACTGGTTTTGCTTGGAAGAAATATGCTTCTCTGTCCTGCCTCAGAATTAAAAGGCTAGGTCTTCATTTTTGCAGCTGTCCTGAGCCTGAAACAGCTGCTGTTCCTGAGTCCCGTAACCTTCTCAGGCTCATTTCACACCAGTGCTGGGACACATGCTAGGACAAGCAGCAGTGTGTCATTTTTTTCCCCCCAAAACATACAGATGCATCCCAGCAAAACCAGCAGGAGAACAAGGGAGTACGGTCTGACCCCGCGCCAGGTTATGCAGTGCCAGGAGGATGCGAATCGCCCCATCACACTGCAGACTGGTAGACCATGCCCCATTTTGCAAATGCATCCTCAGCTCAAATATGCTTCTTGAGAGGAAAAGCAAGAAACTAAGGACTTCGTACCACCACCATTGCCAGAAGGACCATATCACATGATGGCAAGAAAAGCCCTTTGAAGATATCTTTTGCTGTAATTTCACCAGCACGTTAATTATCCCAAAATTATTCTGAGAAAAACAATACCCTTTCAGTTTAAGTGGAAATTACTTTGAAACTGGCTGTGGCCAGCAAAAATACTGTACAGTTGCTACTGGTTCTTAGAAGGAACTTACACAGGAATTTCTGAAGTCTACTTTTCTTCCTTTGGTGGAAATAGTAGCAGCAAGTTGGGCTAGGACAAGGAGTCATGTGAGATAGGAAGATACCATTTGAAAGTAAACTCTTGCATACAGAGAAGAGTTTTTGCCCTAAACTTCAGTGGCAGTGATTCATCTTAAATAATGTAAATATAGATTGGTGCATAGAAACAGTTATCTTATTCAGTTCAAAAGTCTTACAGTGATTTTAAATTCCAGTTTAGCCTGGGAAAAAAAATCCATTTAGTCAGGTCATTTACTCCATGTTTATAAAAACATTTTATTACTCCAAGGCTGAAGAATTCTCACTAGTATTAACTATACATAGATATAGATTAAGTAGGCTATATTAATTTCGGTTTTAAGCAAACAGATTTTTGGTCACCACTTTTCTTTTGTAAATGGAAACCATCTGTTGGATTTATTTTTTTTCAGGTACTAGAAAAATATCTCTTACTAGTTGCTTCTTCTCACACTTGCGTTAAAGAAAAGCTGAGGCATTTTATTTATGGTTAAACAATACCAATGTTTCCTAAAGGTAATTTTATGGATATATTTTCATTTTAGAAGTTCCTGACAAAGAGTCAGCTGGAAATATCTGAATCAGTTATAGTGTGTTCATACTTGTCTAATACCCTATTAATTCAGAAATAACTAACTCTAATCCCCAAAAAGGGAGAGTGCTGAATCTTCTTTTGTTTTACCTGTACTCTCCTTACCAATTATAAAGGCAAACTTGAAGAGATTTGGATTGCCATCTGCCAGTACTGTGATGCCTAGTAATCAACTTACTACCTGCCACAGCCAGCCTTAGATTCTTACTGGAAACATTAAATATTTTACTGTTATTACATCCCCCTGTCTCCCCTGCCATATAAATCACCCTACAGTCTCTCTATCCTGCTTTGGGATACTGTGCAGTACACTATACATCAGATTTTAGCTTAGTATGTGGGCTGTGTGTATATAATTTTTCAGCTGCCTCAGTTGGTTCGTGTAGAGGTAGACTGGGTCCAGTTGCCAACGTTCACATCTGAAATGAAGAATATTCTTGGTCTCTCTCTACTTGTTTGTTCTGTCTGGTACATTCTGCCTGAGCGCGCTGTTACAACTACATTTTACAGGGTCCTTTCCTAGCAAAGTTTCCGTTGATATATTATTATTATATGGATATTTATATAGACTCAACTGTGTTATTTCCATTTTATCGCAAGGACATAAAAGCTGGAAATCTACCAAAAGTACAGAAAGGAGCCTAAGAGGCTTTGAAAGTAAATGCCCTAGGGAAATACTGGGTATTAAATGAAGTTGATTTATAGCTGTTGCCAAAATTTGTCAAAGCTTAAGCACTCCTTAAATCCAAAGTTATCTAGAAGAGAAGGTAGAAATACTTACGTTAGCAATACCAGCTGTATCATTGTTAGATATACTGGTTGGTCATTGCCAGCATACATGCTGGCATGATGAATGAAATGGGCCCAGCCAGAATGCCCCACTCTGCCCCAGCCCCAAACAGTTCTTCCAGAGGAAGAACTAATGGAATATAGAAACATGGAGGCTGCACAAACAGAAAGTACTTGTAATACAGCGAGGAATAAGATCAGTTGGCCTAGGAGGGGTTCAGATTTGTAACAGAGTTTGTCATATCAGAACTGACAGCAGTATTAGACATGTAGGAAGAGGAGAATATGCAAAACTAGTCTTCATTCCCTGAACAGTTTTTCTCATCCAGCCCAATGAGTTCTGTCTCTATTTGTCCCCAGGGCTTGGCTGTCTAAGTTACAGTGATGGAACAGGTAACAGCCACTGACAAGTCACGTGTAACCTCTTTGTCCACCTCAACTACAACATAATGTGGTTTAGCTTTTAATAATGAATGTGATCTTGCAGTCACAGCAGGGTTAGAGCAACTGGATGGAGAGCTGCCCACAGTAGAGTAGCGTAGTTGATGCGTTGGAACACGTGAAGCTGTTATAATGAATTGTGTCTCAGACCCCCAACCTGCACATCAGTTATATGGAAAAAAAATATATATATACATATATGCCTCTGGTGTTAATCACTAAGTTGCTTCCTCCCGCATTTTTAAACGTCTTTCCCAGTCACTTCTGTGGTTCTTACTCCTCACTGTCATTATTACCTTCCTTTCTCCTTAGCCAGGTCCTCTTTCATTTATACTGTTTCGAGATTGGCTTCCATAGACATATCCTTTGAAGACTTCAGTTGCCCATTTAAGGTAAGGAATGAACTCTTGCTCCTGTTGAGTATTTCATTCACTGGTAGGCATTGATGTTCTATCCTTCTGAAAGCACTCTCTACATGTCTCAAGCCTCTGGGCAATGCTTTAATGCACATAAATTAAGAAAAACAAATGATAGAGATCAGCATCACATAGGCCGAATTAATAAAACAGAGCCTAATGACTTCAAGTTGGAGGCAATCTCAACACTTAAGTTCTTAGAATAAGAGAGTTTTCTCACAGATTAGAAGGCTAATAGCATTGGGAAACTGTCTTTTCAGAGAGCTTGGTTTAGCTTCCATTCTGTATTATGCAATGCTCCAATTCATGCTACACGCTGTGTCTGGGACAGAGTCAGAAGCAGACTTGGGACTTGCTGGTAATTGAAAACAGGTTCTGAAGCAATGATTACCACACAGTAAAACTACAGTACCCCACATGCTGCATAGAGCCAACCAGTAACCCTAGCCATTTTCTTTTCATCTGAGAACCATGCATTTGAATTTTTTTTTTGGCAGTTGAGCAGTAAATGCACTATGAACTTAATTTTCAAACTGTGTTGATATCTCCTGGATTTACTAATCATCGAATATCAACTCTGCACTAAAACAAGAGGCATGGTTACAAGTTCCAAGACAGTAAGTCGAAAGACTATTACACATGGGCCTAGTGTAAGGTTTTCAGAGGTGTGATTCCTGATTTCTGAGAAAGAGGTTTCAATCTGAACTGTATACCTGGATTTTACAAAGCAGCTCAGGAAGTTCCTCAGAACAGTTCAAATTCCTATCCAAATTCACTAACACACATTTTCACGTAAACACTCCTGAGGATCTCCTTTAAGCATATGTGATGGTTTTGGCTGGGATAGAGTTAATTTTCTTCACAGTAGCTAGTATAAGGCTATGTTTCGAATTTGTGCTGAAAACAGTGTTGATAACAGAGGGATGTTTTAGTTACTGCTGAGCAGGGCTTACACAGAGTCAAGGCCGCTTCTGCCTCTCCCCCCACCCCACCAGCGAGCGGGCTGGGGGGCACAAGAAGCTGGGAGGCGACACGGCTGGGACAGCTGAGCCCAACTGACCCAGGGGATATTCCTCACCATATGGAATCATGCTCAGCATATAAAGCTGGGGGAAGAAGAAGGAAGCGGGAGTACATTCGGAGTGATGGTATTTGTCTTCCCAAGTAACCGTTATGCATCATGGAGCCCTGCTTTCCTGGAGATGGCTTAACAACTGCCTGCCAATGGGAAGTAATGAATGAATTCCTTGTTTTGCTTTGCTTGTGTGTGCAGCCTTTGCTTTCCCTAATGAACTGTCTTTATCTCAACCCATGAGTTTTCTTAGTTTTACTCTTCTGATTCTGTCACCCATCCCATGGAACGGAGTGAGCAAGTGGCTGTGTGGTGCTTGGTTGTTGGCTGGAGTTAAACCACGACAGCATAATTCATATCTTGAGCTTAAAGCAAGAGAAACAAACAAACACTGTTTCTTTCCTGGATTTGGATAGAAGCTGCAGCTGAAAGTCTTTGGTAAGACATTTAGGAATTTGCACAGCCCTTACCTTAAAATGAAGTCAAGACACCCTCTAAAGATCCAGTTTCCCCTGCCAATACAGAAGTACAATTCAAGGACGATAATCCAGAAATTACCACAGTGGATGTCTGGAGATTGGACTATCACATATTTCCTCTCTCACGTTGAGCAACTCACATAAAGCAGAGCTCTGCTCCCACCCCTGTAAAATGGTATCGCAGGATCCCAGTGCACTGTCTCTGTTCATCTCCAGTTTTAAGTGCTCATCTACCCAGTAGAAAATTTCCTTTTCCCCAACAGCTCTGCAGTTCGCCCTTCCTTTTTATTGCTACTACTAGTCAGTATTTCAAAGGCCGAACAAGGCCATAGTTAACCCCTTTATAATGTTATTGCCGCCCATGGCTCGCATGGAGAGATGGAAATAAGAAAACTGTTGCACAGATGATACAGAAAGTCTGAACTCCCTTTCAAATAGCTGCCTTGGCTTTGCAGCGTGAGCAGGATTAAAGGGTAGTAAGAATTGATTTTCTCACAGAAGGCAGGTATAGCTATCTATGCAGCAATCAGGTTTCTGGAGTATGAGACCATAATTTGCAGAGTGACTTGATTTTTCAGGCCAGGCGTAGCCTTGGCTGCAGTGACTAT
>VZTV01071858.1:16906-33981 GCA_013400875.1 Anhinga rufa | reverse complement strand
CAGGTTGCACCAGGGGAGGTTTAGATTGGATACTAGGAAAAATTTCTTCACCGAAATGGTTGTCAAGCACTGGAACAGGCTGCCCAGGGAAGTCGTTGAGTCACCATCTCTGAAGATATTTAAAAGAGGTGTAGATGTGGTGCTTAGGGTCATGGTTTAGTGGTGGACTTGGCAGTGCTACATTAATGGTTGGACTGGATGATCTTAAAAGTCTTTTCCAACCTAAACAATTCTATAATTCTATGAATAATATTGTTCCTATTTCTTCCTGCCACTCCTGGAATCTCTTTTGCTGGTTTACGAACATGTTGAATTATTCAAGAGGACACCAGCATGCTCTATTCCAGAATGATGGGAAGAGCCTCTTCTGCTTTGTGCTGAATCAAGCAGGTTTCCAGACCCTGCACAGGACTATGCATAAAGACAAGGAAGCGATTTCTCTTTACTTAAGTCAGAATATAAAAGGGGTTAAGTGGATAGTCAGAGGCAGATCATTTCTGGGCTGACAAATAAGATGCTACTAGGAAAATTCAATGACAAGCATCTTCCTACAGAAAGTCCAGTTTCATGGAGGCAAAGTTAATTAGCTGTCTGTAAGGCCTTGCAGAAAAGAAGTTTGGGTCTTTATATTTCAGAAACTGAGGTTAGTTAGAAACTCACTATTAAGCATCTTGGGCCACTTAAGTGGCATTATATTTTGTGAATGAGAACAGCTGTGCTACTGTTAATAAGCCATATGATGCGTGAGACATACATGTAATGAAGTTTCATTTCAGCCTCATACATAGTCTAGATGAATTTTATGGAGAAAGGCTACTGCAATTTTAAGCACTTTAGTAGAAACTGTTTCCCATTTCATAGTGTCCAGTATGGTGCAGAGTAAATAACACAGTAAATAGTAGGACATGATATTGTATTAAACATTTCAGGGAAAAGGTACAGTATAGCCTAGTACTTCAGATTTTCTTAGTAAAATATCCATCTCAATTAACACTGTGCCATAATGCCTGCACAGGCAGAGACATAATTGCACATTCAAACTTAACTTTCTTATATCCTGGCTTCCAAGCATGTAATAAGATACCTTAAACATTTTCTTGCTGTGGTTTTCTTTTCCAATTAATTCTATACAATATATTAAGCACAGGCTCCTTCATTTACCAAAACTACATGCTTTACCCTAAGTGGTAAAGTGCTTCCATTTTTTAAAAAGCTGTGTCCTGGATGAATTCTCAACTCTGAAATTGTGTTTACAGCTTGTGATTGGCATTCTGGTTACTATGTGTATTAATTATGTGTAGAGTAACCCTTGATAAGAAGGAACTCACCCTATGGATCTGAGTCACTAAACCTTAATACAAGATAACAATTTGGGGGCTTTAAGACAACCGAGATGAATTCCAATGCCGACCATTTCTGTAATGCTCCAGTCTCTAGATAAGATGTACAAATACTACTCGGAGCAGAAAATTCCATTCCCCAACATTTCTTTGACTGATGAAGATAAGAAAAATCTGAAGGAGTGCTACGTCTTCCAAGATTCAGATTTGCCAGGCTGTCCTATTGTGATCTTTCTTCCCCTTGTGAACGATACCTTCCGAGAATACAAAGCACCTGGTAAGTTAGAAGTACTGGCAAAGCATTAAACAAAAGACACCACTACCTGCTTCCCTGGCTCAGGCAGAGCCTTTTTCTCTGCTGCTGGCTGTCTTTGCTGACTGGGCTCATGGGGAAGCACTTCAGCTAACTAAATTTGTTCTCCCCATCCCTGCCAAAACTACTACGTTTATTCATGTCATCCTTGTGGCCTTAAGAGGACAGACAACAGCCCTTGTCTCCTGGGTGCTGCGTACCTTCATCTCTTTCCCATTTGTAACATAAAGTGTTGCTAGCTAATTGTAAAAGATTTTTCCTGGGAAAGGTATAGCTCTCTCAGATTATTTTCCCCTGCATATATTGCTTGTTGTCCAGGGATTTCATTCAACACTTGAGGAGGCACAGTGTCATGTATGAATGGTGGGGAAGCAAGAACCTGGCTTTCAGGATGAACTCCTGCAATGTCAAGATCAGCGTGTCTCCTTTTGGTGCAGCATCAGCCCAGGGGTCATTTTGCTCACTGTGCTGAGCTCGGGGCCTGTCATTCTTTTTCTGCCAGGCCACTTTGTATTCCTTTCCCTTACCTCCAGGTCCTAGGATGCATTTGCTTTGCTCGGTAGCAGGGAGGTAAAGTCTAAAATTCTGCTTTTGTGGAATTTGGGAGACACAAGAAATGGATCCCGGTGGCAGGCCCCCTGTGACTGGGAATTGCGATTGCAGGAACTTTAAGTTTCCCTATGCTTCTATTCTTTCTCAAATTCTGTCTGTTACTAGCATCTCCCCTCCCTCAGCCAGGGTTCATAGAGGTCCCAGCTGCTCAGGATAAGACCTGCAGTGCACCAGCAGTAGCTGTAGGAGTGCCCTTTCAGGCTGGTGTCCTTGACTGATCCATGGCTTTAATGAGACAGATGTTTACGAGTAAGCTGTAGATGACCATAGCAATGCCATCCTTCACTTCTCTCTTCTGCCCTCATCACTTCAGGCACACTATGTTCCCTTGACTAGGGGTGGGGATCCATGACCTGCATTATTCATGCATTTAAACCCTATGAATTTTCTTCCAGAGAATAGCCCCCCTCTTTGGGTGGCTGTGGACAGCTTGTCACTGGCTGAGATAAACACCGTGTCACAGCAGCAACTTCTCTTTCTCTCCAGGTGTCAAGCGCTGTTGCTCAGAGATGGAGGGAGGACAACTTGATTTGACCAGTCGCTTTTCCCCCTACTGCATGTTTTCGGTCAGGTATACCGACGAGAATTACCGCCGGCTGCTGAACCTCAGTGAATACAACATCCTGAACAACTCACAGATGATTATTCAGGCCTTGCAGACAGCGATGCAAAGGAGAAGGCAAAACCTGTGCTAATCACCCGTCCAGCTGCCCCTATCTTCTCAGAGGAGTTTTTCACGCTCTAGGACACAGAAGGGACACAGCTTTTTGAACACTGGCTGTTCTGCAGTACAGAAAGAAACTACCCCAGGTGGCTCAGTGGTTTGTTGGGTTTTTTTTCCATTCCCAAGAAGTGGCTTCTATAGGCAAAGACATTGCCTGGGAAATTTTTACATATTGCTTTGTTCCCTAAATTAAGGTTGTTTGTAGAACACCACCTAAAATCCTTGTTAGATTTTTAAAATAGTGTTATTTTAAGCTTAACTTATTATAATTTATGACATATAGGAAAATAACTTTTTACCACCACAGTGCTACAGTAATACAACCCAGCCAACACACCTACAGGCCATTAGAAGGGGGTATTAACATCTGCTTCCCACAATTCTTCTTCGTGGAACACAAGGTGCATCCAACCCTGGAAAATGAAGAAAACCTGAGACATGACTGGAAGCTGGCATTGGATCCCTGGGTCAAGTGTCCTGAAGAGCAGCTGCAGAGGTTGGAAATGTAAGAGGGACAAGTGTGTGCACACAGCCAGCCCCATGAATTGCATCCATCTCCTGGGCTCTCATGGGCTGTGAATGAATGATACGTAGATGAGAAGGAGCAACTTAAGAGGAAGTGGCATAAGATTTTTCATGTAAAAGTGTTTTTAAAGCAAAAGGTGTAATTTGGGCACATCAAAATTTCCCCTGACTTAACGTCAGTTTTGATTGTTTTGTGTTGAGAAAGTACAATAAAAAGTCAACATTTTATTTTGAAGTTTTGAAAATAGAACACCCTGGATTTATTTTTTTCCCAGTTGAGTTACTTCTCATATTAAACTTCCTTTCTTAAATTAAAAAGAAGTGCTTGAAATGAAAATATTTTACTTCCACTAGACAATGAAAACTTTGTTGTTTTTACTCAGTGCAATTTGTTTAAACAGTTTAGGACATATCAACAAAAATGCTTACTTGTTTAGTTCTGCCTGTTCAAACTCTGCAGATAAGCAGGAGTGAGTCAGTAGTCTGCAACAACTAAGAACATCTTAAAGCAATCAGAACAGGCCCTCCATGGGATCCAGCACAAAACCACCAATAGCATTTGTTCCGGATTTGCATTTTTAAACTTTCTTAATTTTCCCTTTTATAGGAAGTGTCTTTGCTGAACTGTTGCAAGTGCTGGGTGTGAGCTGTAAAAATTATAAAACCCTAACAACCTTTGCATTCCAGGAGCAAGTCAAATTGAAAATATGATTTTTTTATTAATAAGTTTTGTGTCCTAATGACAACTGGAAAAAGTTTTGAACAAAGAGTCTATTCAGGGGAAAAAAAATCTATCAGTTAGGTGTCATAATCTGGGGCTAAAATAAACCAGGGAAAATGCTTGGGTAAGTTGAAACATTTCATGTTGGTATTTTACAAAATATCTTTGTTTTGAAACATAGCTTCTTTTTAATAGACCGCCTACCTCGTCAGCCCAGGGAACGAAACCTGAAAATAACAAGTTTCATTTACGGTCAAATAACATGTTTGGCTTGGTGCAAAATGACACTCTGAGGATTTTCTTTTGGGCAAGAAACAATGACAAATTATCTTTGCAAATTGATTCACAATGACTTTCGCCAACACTTTTGTCATTTATGATGTCAAACCTTACTTTTTTGTGCAACTGTAGCCTAATGTTGCAAGCCTAAAGATCGGAGCATAAATATTAACGTTTGAAACTCTTTAGGTTTTGAGTGACTGCACACTTCTGCTGGGGTTTTGTAGCTTTATGGTAGTTTCGCTACTCATAATCAGAAACACGGTGCTATGTGCTCTGCATATAACCCTGAGAATTACGTCCATTTGAACCTGAAATCCCTGGTGTGAAAAAATAAACACAGGTTTTGGTCATAAACTTGTGCCACCTCCAGCTCTGATGAAATGTTATTTACATGCAAATATTTTGTGTATACAATACCGGACAATAAAGGCTTGTTCGCAAAATGAAAATTCTGCCTTGCTCCACATATTCAGGCATTTCAGTAATATGCTCCAGATTCACAGCGTGTTCCTTGTTCCAGGAAAGCAGAACTGTTGTTATCTCTGCAAAGAGCGTAAGAGCACACCAAACATTTGCTGGGAGCATCATGGATACAGGAATGTCTCAGAGACAGACTGCAGGGGTACAAAGTAAGCCACAGTGCCTCCCTATTGCAAGGGCTGTTTCTGATGTGGCTTGCAAATGTTATTCTTGAAAATGAGAGCTTTTTGGCCACTGACACTGTGGGAGTGACAGCCTCAGAGCCCCAGTCCTGGTGGACAGTGTGGTTTATAGCTTAGCCCTCCAAGGAGATGTAATAAAGCACTGTCTTTAACTATGACTGAAAGATGCCGATGCTGCCAAGGGTTTTCTGTGATTTAAGGAAAAATGCATTTCATCAAGCTACATCATTGCAGCTGGCACATGGAGGAAACATGCCATGTATGCAGACGCAACCCTTCACAGTATTGTGAAATAACATAGCCTATGGCAAAAATTTATTCTACCAAGTTGACCGTGATGACTGTTGATACTATTTTGCATGGGAATGAGCAAAGGGGAACTGTGCTGGCTGGTAGCAACGTTTAACCAGTAAGCTAAAGAACGCTCAGGGAATGGGTAACTTGTGGCTCCTAGGCAATGTACTGGGAGAGCAGAGAAGCTAAAGGATTCCCTTTCCCCACAGATTTTGATCTGTTACGACCTGCTGAAGACACAATAGTCTTTGGCTTCCCTTTTTAATCCTATTCCAGTGAGCTGGGAGCCGTGCCGGTTTCGACGGCATAGGGGTCAGCTGGGTGCTCACAGGGGCAGGTGCAGGTGTCCTGCTGCAGTGGGGGCTTTGCAAGTGTGCTGAGGACGGTGCAGAGGGTGGCATGCAGTTGGTGCTGAGTTTTGCCTCTGGCAGGGAGGGTTCATTGGGTCAGACACGGGCACTTAAATGCAGCTAGATTACAGCTGGAGTCAGTCAGCTGGAAAGTGGTGCAGTAATTCATGGGGGTGGAACTAAGCTAAGGAAAGTCATTGCTTCAGGACTCTTTTTCTAAGCAAAAATAATGATAATGAGCCATCTGAAAGAAGGGGGGAAGAATACAATGACTTGAGAGACCGAGCCCTGCTGGACCAAGGCTGAGCAGATATAAACCACCATATGAGTATGTCTGCTCTACACACCTAGACCTGGAGTTGCAGGGAGATGTGGTACAGAAAGCCTTGAGCTGGCTTTTGCAAGAACCAGTGTAGTCTGAGAGTAATAGTGTTAGCCCTCTTTTTTTTTTTTTATTAGCTGTTTTATCTTATCTGCTTACTGTCACAGATAAGCTAAATCAAATTCATATACTGTCGCTGCATCTTATTGCAGAGTACGTATTTCTGCCAGCTCTGAGGTCTTGCTAAGTGGAAAGTTCAGTGCTCAGATAAAAAGGCATCCTTCTCTTGCCAATAGTTATAAACCCGCCGTTGGCCAGTATTGGGCAAAGTGACTCAAAGAGCATGCTTCCACCTACTATACAGGCAAAGGTATTTTTTCCTACTTATTTGACCACAGGGTTCAGCTTCCTAGCATAAGAAAATGGGAGGGGAATAACTGCGTTTAAGAAATCAGGCAGAGGTGGGGCTCTGAGTCAGTTTATAAAACAGTTGCTCACCTGCATATTGAGACATTTAAACTATTGGTGTCTGTGGAAGCTGGGAGATGTGAAACTGCATTGCCACAGATACCACTGGATGTGTATGTGACAGAGACCACAATGGAGCCAGATGGCATTTTGTCTCAGGTAAGAAGGGTGCAGAGCAAAGCAAGGCATCTGGGATCTCAGCTGGTTGTGCTGCACGTAGTGCACAGATGGTACTACTTTCTTGACCTACCATTGACTATAAATGACTCTGTGCAGGATGAAGAAAGTCGCTGCCTCAAGAACTCATTATCAAAATTTTTAAAATGATAGCAAACCGTAGGAAGGAAGTGAAAACTTCATTTTAGAGGTGCAATATATGCAACCTTAGGATAAGTATTAAATAGCATGGAGATGTGCTTCGAGGTGAAAGATTAATGACAGGGTGTGTTTATGGGAGACGGGCTTGCTGTTCCTTTAACAGCCAGGGTCAGGAGCTGCCTTCCCTCCCCGTGTGTCATGTCATGCAAAGGCTGCTACGCCTCTGCTCAGGCTTATTGGGGCTCAGGCAGTGGCACCGGCCACAGCAGGAAACCCCTGTACCTGCTGAGGCTCTATGGCCAGCACTGACAACGGGCTACCCTTCGCTGCTGTTCTGCAGTTCTCAGTTCCCAATGAGGATTGCTTTTAAGAGGCAGGACGGTTTTTCCAGGGGTAACATTGGCCATTCTTGTTCCAGGAGCTGATCGCTCGAACGGCTCAGCTAGGAGACGGAATTATGCCGCTGAATCCTGATGGGGAACAGTGGACTTCTGTTACAAAGGTACTGCAAAGGAGAATTTCAAAAGAAAACTCTAAAGGGGACTTTCCTGCTGGGTGGAGCCTGGGTGAGAACAGAAAGGGTTCAGCATCTGCCAAACAGTCTAATGAGCTGCCATAACCCTTCCAGCTCCTCCATGAAACACTGTCCCACTTATCGTTTTAATCACTTCACTTATGCAGTCTTGCTTCATGTTAAAGTCCTAGTGCTCTTTTCTCTCCTTGGCACATGGGAAATGAACTGTGTTTTAACAAGACTAGTGTCTTTAAAAGGATGGGTTTGAACAGGCTTTCTGCTACATATGTCTTGCTGCAGTTCAAAGGCAAATTTACTGCCAGTGTAGGTAGCAAACCATAGCTGTGAAATTGTGCCACTTACTCCCACAAAGAGTATGGCACAACCTTGAAGTGGATTGTCAAAATCTGATTTCCTGGATTAATCCTTCTGGCCTCTACAAAAAGCTGAGAGTTTTCCAGGAGATTTCACACATGTTATATGAAATCTTTCCTCTAGGAAACGAGAGGACCAGATGTGCTGGAAAAGATTTTTTGCCCTTGTTCTGTCTAGTTTGAGGCCATTTAGTAATAATTAGGAACTCTCCCTTGTTCTTTTTTGAGCTAAGTTGCTGAGCAACAAGTGTTGTGCTTACAGTTTAAGGAACAGCCAACCCTTTCTGGTGATTAGTTCAACGGACAACCCAAAGATGAGAAAATACACCCTAAAATGCAACTCTTGACACTGCAGGAATCATGGCAGGTTCAGAAGAACAAGCCAAACCTCTCAAATTTTTTAGGCAAAACTCACACCGATGACGGGATTGTGACCATTTGTTATTTATACCTCCGTGATGTCTAAGCCAAAGCTCCCTGGTTATGACAGGGCACATCTACATGCCTGAGTACTTTGTTCACTCTGCATTTCCTCCCTGGCGCTTTGGGATCGCCACAAAGGTGGCTCCAGAAGACCTGATCCCTGAAACAGAGTTGAGCCCTTCCAGGAAAGTGCCTTCTCCAAAGCCAGCCACTGACGGCACCAGTTACTGGCTCTGTAATTACTGACCACTTTCCACCTGTACTGCCTTATTTATGTGCCTTAGGAGTTAGGTTTGAGACACAGAGAGAGGTGCCTTTGATGGTCTTATCCACAGTTACTCTTTGGACTCTTAGCAGTGGTTTGACACCCTTGATTTGCACAGCTGGTCACCTGCGGTGCAGCTGAACAGCATGAATGTCATTGCTGCCTTTCCCTAGGATGGGGTGCTTTGGTTACCTGGAGGCTAATTTTACCTGTTTCTTCATTAGCGTACCTGCTAACTGCAATATATATCCATTAGCCTCAGCTGCATGCATTAATACACTCAGGTTAAACATTGCGAGAGACATCACATGGACATATACTCCATCGAGCCTATAAATACTGATGCACTTCACTTTTTACAGATGGTAAGTACAGCACATTATTAACACAGTGCATACCAAATTGCTTTGCTCAGACAGGCCAACCAGAGCAAAAGTCCTGCTCTCCATTCCCACAGTACCTGTGTCACACATCCTTCTTGGTGAGACTAAAGAGGTCAGGGTCATGTTAATGCCACTTCAGGACTGGCAATGGTCTTTGTAGTCATGTTGCAGTATAGGTGGAGTGAGCTGGTGGTGTCAGTACCTGTCCGTGGCCCTGTAGCCACACTAAATGCCTTTTGCATTTTAGAACTTTCAGAGCAAAATTTTCCTGCTGACTTATATTCCAACATACTGTGTCTTTTCCTCCTTTCCATTACTGTAGAAATAAAAGGTTAGGTGGAAATAGAGATTAATTATATTGATTTGTTTATTTTATGGTAAAATGAGAAGGGATATGGACTCATGTTTGGGCTCAAACATGAGACCCGAACAGCAATATGAGAGGTTAAGAAGTCAAGCATGAGGCCTTATTGTCGGAGACTTATAGACTTACAAACTTTATATACTTGTAAATATCTAATATATAGTATATAAACTAAAGTATAGTATATATATAAAATAAAATATAGTATATGAACTTTATATACTTTTAAATATCTAAAGAGTGGGTGTCAGGAGGATGGGACTGGGCTCTTCTCAGCGGTGCCCGACGACAGGACAAGGGGCAACGGGCACAAGCTGGAACACGGGAAGTTCCACTGAAATCTGAGGCAAAACCCCTCTGCTGTGCGGGTGCCAGAGCCGCGGCCCAGGCTGCCCAGAGAGGCTGTGGAGTCTCCTTCCCTGGAGCCATTCCCACCCCGCCTGGACGCGGTCCTGTGCCCCTGCTCTGGGGGTGCTGCTCACGCAGGGGCTGGACGGGGGGAGCAACGGAGGTCCCTTCCAGCCCCTACGGTTCTGTGTGATTCTGTGTGACATGGGCTAATATGAAAGACAGAAGCCAAAGGGAACAAACAAGAGTTTCTTATCAGGTGCAAAACACTGTGTTTGCACTTCTTATGCAAAATAGTGCAAAGAAACTCCAGTCACAAAGAGTATCCCAGAGCAAAACTTTTCATAAGAAAACATCAGAGGTGAGCTCAGCTCAAGAGGGGCAGTGATGTCCCTGTAAATGAAAAACACACGCATAGAGAGTAGCATGGTGGAAGTGCAAAGCAGTGATCTCTTCTGGAGGCGGACTCTGGGGAGTACTCTGTGTTTAAAAGAGCAGGAAAATGACAAAATCATATCCCGTAGCCCAGGAGGCTGAACACATGTAATGGCTGGATGGGAGGTGATTCCCACAATGAGAATTTTATCACTTGCAAAAAGCCTAAGGCAGCTTTTCATTTTCTACCTTGGAAATTTAAGAAGTAAACCTTCTCCCAAGCTGAGTCTGAATCTTACCACTTTGTGAAGCTAGTTTTTAGTTAGAAAGCAAATAAATTCTCTATAATAATACCAATTCACATATCATGCTATAAAAGTAGAGGCGTCTTTCAGTCTAGTACTTGATTTAGATATTAGTAGGAAAATAAATGTATTGGACATTTCATAGTCACATAGAGAAATTCAATTAAGTGGTTTGTGATTTGGGTATTTCTCTCTTCTAAATATGCTATCTACCTTTAACAGTCATTCCTGTCTCTTGTATGTTGGGTTTTTTTTCCTTGCAGATAGAACCATCTCCGTGTTACTTACTGACTGTAAGAGTCATAAGAGCAAGAAATATCCACCAGGCAGATGTCTGTAAGTATCTGTAGCGCTCTGTACAGTCCCCTTAACCTTCATGCCGTACTAGCTAGTGCTGCTCCAAGAAAAAGTGCTCTCTAGATTTCTTCCGTGGATGGAGAAAGCCCTCTCACTGGCATGCTGGTTCCAGCAATGAATGGTGTGTTGCTCTTCTTTGCATCAGCCCTGCCTGTGCAGAGGTAACCCTATAAGGTCACAGCTGTACCTATTGCACATATTTCTCTGCATCCCCAAAGGGAGCAGGGAAAGCTCTGCAGTCTGTTGAAAGCAAGAAATGTGGAAAGATCTCCTGAGTTTTCCTCTGGAGTATATTTATGTAACAAAGGACACAAATTGATTGGGATAATGGAGCAAATAATGAAAATGCAGTAGCCTTACCTCAAATTTAGCTTGTATGCAAAGCTTTCTCAAGGCTAAGTAATCCAAATTACCATATGCCGATTCCCTCTGTACCACCTTTCACAGATAAAACCCTGTTAGGTGTCCTTATATTTTGTAGGTTCACTTCTGATGGCCTGCAACTGAAATATAATAGAAGATTATAGCTTTACTTATGCAGAAATCAAGAAGCATTTTTTTTTCCTATGTTTTGGGCTTTTTAATATTCTGTCTGGCTAACACAGAAGATAGCACTTTGTTTCCTTAACCCTTGCAGATATAGGGGGCTGTGGTTGGCCTGAATTATTTTATCCTGAGCTAAACTGACTGCTTGATGACATAGAAGGAGGAGAAAACCCCTTTTTTAACACATTTATTATATCTCTAATCACATTTATTCGGAGAAGAATCATGTCCCTCTTTATGCCATTCCTATTATCTGAATTGTAATGCTTATGCTGGACAAATATGTCATCGTGTATCATAGCGTCTCTCTTTGAAAGCAAAGCTTTACGTTGTTCAATTCATTCTGTCTTCTAGAGCAAATCCTCATTTCAGATGTGTTTGTGTTTTTAACATACAGTAAGCCAGACTGATTGCTATGTGAGCCTGTGGCTGCCAACTGCTTCAACAGACAAATTTCAGACTAAGACCGTCAAGAATTGCAAAGATCCGGTCTGGAATGAAACCTTCTACTTCAGGATCCAAAGTCAGGTCAAGGTACTGAGCTGGGACTTCCCTGTTGACCATGAGCATGAGCAACTGCCAGGTTTTATCATTTTGCAAAGGGGACATAAGTAGTTTTCTCAAGAGGCAAGGAAAGGTACAGAAAGATGTGAGAATAGCGCATATCCTTATGATGGTTTTCCATGCCGTGAAAGTCAAGTATCCCTCTCAGCCACAGGTAGAATATGACCTTTGAGATGTCTATCATTTCCTCTCATTCTTCCTCGTAGGCAGATGCCTACGTAGCATTGATTTCCCCTCCACCTCCTTCCCTTCCTGCTCTTTTTCTTTACCACCTCCCACTCCCCACAACAGCTGACTAAAACAGCTGTGCCCAGGACCTCCTGCTTTGAATGAAACCTGACACATTTCTAAAGTCCTTCCCTCCCTTCCCAGAATGTGCTGGAGCTGGCGCTCTATGACAAGGACATGGTTACTCAAGATGACCATCTCTTCACGGTGTACTTCGATATAGCCAAACTCTCCCTGGGAGAGCAAGTCTTCATGCACTTCAAGTGTGATTCACAGGTAAGGTCTGGAATAAGAAATGGAATAGGTTGGCAAGAATGTGTTTGTCTGCTTTTCTGTCTAAAATGTTATTTGCAAAATCTTCCCTTTTTTTTTCTTTCCTGTATATGGATTGCCCAGCCATGTAAAAGGGAATCGTCTTTCACTCTGATGTAGGAAAGCCTCTTCACACCTGAATCTGTAGGCACATTGAAGGGTTTGGTGTTGGCCACAAAATTCAGGTGTTTCTGCAAAATTGTCATTTTGCTGAGCCTGCCCCCATCCAGGATCAAGGAGTGTGTCCACACCAGTACATTATGCTTTTTGTCATAACTTGTTACTTAACCTGGTAATTAGGAAGTAATAACCCTGTGATCAGAATGAAGTGTCAAACCAGACGTTGCTAATTATGGACTGTGGCATAGGTGTTTAAATAAGGTGTCTAAGTCATGCCACTCAGCTTGGCAACAAAAAATATTCCTATTTTGAATGTCCAGGGAGGCTCTGAAAGTTGCACATCCCACCTCCCAGTATATTTTGTCCGCCCCTCTCTTTCTCTAGTTCCCTCCCAGTCTCTTGTGCATCTGTCATGCACCATTCAGTTGATTAATTACTACAGACACCCAAACTCCAGTCTGCAGTTCATTATCTTTAAATGCCTTATTTGACCATTTATTTCTCTGCAAGATACCAGAGGAGCAGTGTGTGGTCTTCCACTAGCCCTTGATAAAATAGAAACCTTCAGCTAGTTGTATCCCAGCTCATTACTGTCTGGGTGGTTACTGGTGCCATATCCAAGCCTTTCATTACCGCGCTTGCACAGCTACAGTCGTTAGAGCTCATACTCTTCAGGCCTTCATAAATTTCTTTTGTCCTATGTTAATAACTTTTTGGTGTCTTTAATGCGTAGGTAATTTGAGCCACTAAGTAACCTACAGCATGATCTCACTTCTCTGTTCATCATCCCTTCTGTCCCCGTCTTTGATTTCCTCTCTCCTGTGCTTTCATCTTCCTGGGGATTATACTTTTCTCCACCACCCCATAGACCAGGCCTTAATGTCAGCTTTACCTCTGCCCCAATGCCCTCAACACGTTGCCAGACAAAGAGGTTGTCCTCTTCCACAACTGCTTTGCATGTCACCATGTCCCCTCCTTACACCAGACGGCTTCGGCTGCTCCCCTCAGCAAATCCTCTTTCTCTTTGCTGGCAGACTCGGTATGAGACAGCATCTCCGCCTGGGTCTGTCCCTTGTGTCCCAGCAGAAGCAGGCAAGCCAACTACTTTCTTTGTTAAACACTGCTATCACAGCCATCTGGAAAATTCCTATCAATAAAGAATCATGAGGCTCAAGACATGTGAGGTGGTGGGTGCCTCTATTTTAAATGTTCTGCCAGTCACAAATAGTGCATGCGTACCTATATTTTGAAAGTGAGAACCTGCATTATAAGAACTGCCGATAGCCTAGTGCTACAAACATTTTCCTTTCTGTATTTTCCAGAGACAAGAGGAGCTAGAGGTGGGATTTGCATTGGATAATATGTGAGTAAACATGAAATGCAACATAATCTGCAGCAAAAAGAAACAGCAATTCAGAGGCATGAAATAATCTAGTCTAATTGCCCAGAGTACATCATTCCTTGATGATGCTGATGATGCATGGTTTCCTGAGGAATCTGTGCTATGAGCTGTGTGGCAAACTGGCGCTTGCCAGGATGACCTCCCACGAACTTCAGGGAGAACACCCTAAAACCTTTTCTTTGCCTAGTGTGATGAACGCTATTTAAGACCAGAATACTGGGGCTGCTGTTTTCTTACGCATTCATCTTTAAGATCAGCAGGGGAGTTTGCCTCCCTGCGAAGCAAAGCGTGGAATAACGCACTGGATTTCTGATCTAGAGCCCTTTCTGTCCCATCCTCCAACAAACCACAATTTAAAAAAAACTGGATTCCATTAAACCATCTGCAGCCTCAGCCTGGGGCTCAGCATAAAATCACTGCACAGTTTGGCCCCACGGTACCTTTTTTTTTTTATTTGCTGAGCTCCAGGACTGGAGGAGCCAGTAGGATGACAATGGTGCCTTGACAGAGTAGACTGAGGAAACTTGTACTGCAGGTTTCCTGGGGCTTTTCTTTCAAATCCAATACACAGCTAAAAATAAGCAAGAGGAAAATCAGGATAAGGGTGTGGCTCATTAATGATATTGTAATTGTACTGAGTTATTAAAAATGTATTTTTCTTTCTGTTTCCTAGTTCAGGCCCTTCTGAAACCATCATTACTAATGGAGTGCTAGTGGTGAGTGTTATGCTTTGTCATCTTTCCTGCCCTGTTTCCACACTTGTTTCACTTGACTCACAGTCATCAGGCCAACATACCCTTGGACTGAGCAAAGCCAGCACTGAAACACTGTGATTTCCCACCTCACCATCTGCCTCACAACACATCCTCCTGGATGGCGCCTGTGGAGAGGCTGTGGCTGGAACAGCGGGGAGATCCCCCATGCTAACATCCCTCTGGCATTGCAAAGGCAACGCATGGAAGTGGTTTAAGTCCGAGACATGGGTGCAGCAGTGAACTCTCCCTTGGACATCACTCCTCCCGAATTCCCGTATTGCCAAAGCGATGGGGTTTGTCCCATCCCAGGCATGCATCATTTCCTACATTCATAACTGCACTTTTTACACAAGGACTTTGTGACCATGTCATTTGCTTATTTATTAGGTTTGTTTCCTCATTATTTTTGTTTAAATCAGTCCTCTGCATCTCTGCCGGCATCCTGGGAGTGCTGTTTTTCACTTTGCCCTTACCTTGTCCCTTCTGCAAGCCCTGTTCATCTGTGCTGCACCCCCAGCCTTGCCCTGGCTACATCCAGTTTCTCAGAGACTCCTCCTTTTCCAGCCAGCATCTGAAATCAAGGTCGTGGCTGAGAGAAAATGTTTTCCTCAGGACAAGGTGCACTGCTTGTATAGCATTTGTATCATCATCAGCAAGAGCTTAGACTAGGAAACAGAATCTCAGACTGGAAAATTCCCTGCCATGAGGTATTTTATTGTTCATGTCTCTTACAGTCTCGCAAAATCTGCTGCTTGGAAGTCCAGGTGGTTGAGAAGAAGAAGAAGAAGAAGAAGGAGAAGAAATCTTTATCAAGTGAGGTTATTTCTCCATCAGCTATTTTTAAATCATGATGTACTAATATTATGAAGGCAATTGGCTTAATGTAAGAATGAAAAAAACATCAACAAATCCAAAACATGAGAACAGCTTTGTGATAGACTCTATAAGAACCTTTGTTTCCAAGTTTGATGAGAAAAATACTCTGTGTCTGCTTTTGTGTCACTTCCTTAGAGAAAGAGTTCTCCTTCAAAGTGCAAGGCTCTTATGAGGGCACCCAAGACATTATGCTGGGATCTGATCTGGTCTTCAGCTCCTCCTCTCCTGCCAAATTCCACTATGCCAGATATAAGCAGCCAACGCTGGATGTTACGCTACCAGGGAAGAAGCTACCTCCCTCCTTTGTATGTTATAATTGGTCTTTATAAAACATAATAATGGCATGTAAAGTAACAAGCACCATAAATAGTAACATTAATTTGCATTGTGGAAAGAGAGTAACATTCCTTACAATATAAACTTGGGTATTTTGTATTTTTTCAGCGTTCCTGTATGTATGATACAGGCTCTCCAAATGTGGAACTTCATTCCCTTCCAAGTGGAAAAAGTATGATCTTAGCAGAGGTGAGTGCCTGCTCTTCTGTGGAAGAGGTTGAGAAACCTGAGTGTGGAAATCTGCACCCCCCTGATGTTTGCCAGGGTACTTTCTGATGATGAAAGCCTACAGACAAAAATGCCACAATCTAACAGTGGTAGGTCTTTAGGTGATAAAGCCAGGTTGTGCCTTATTCCATTTGAATGGGTGTGGGAATACAGGGGATCTTGTTAGTCCATCCTGATCTTCATGCTGAATTTTGAGGCTCTGCTTTTCCCCTTCTCATGCACCAGCGGGGCACCTGAACTAACTGAGGTAGCGCCAGTCTCTTGCTGATGCTGAGCAAAGCACTTTTAGATTCATGGTTAAAAAAATCCATATAGAATGAAAGGGTCATGGCTGGTGTGGGGTATAAGCCACAGAAAGGGAGGAGCAAATGCTGCTGTCTACATAGCAGTGTGGCTGTAGCCTGCCTGGCTGCCTAAGAGAGGTAATGTTAGTAGAGATGGGTAAGGTATACATTGTCATTACTCTCCTCTGTAGATAGCAGTTGTCCTCAGACATTACATTCATTAGAAAAAATGGGGAATTACTGAACAACTTCCCTGACAAGAAACCACTGCAGTCAATTCACATACGCTGCTGGATTATTCAGAGCCCCTGATATGTACCGGCATTGCTAGGGTGGCACAAGCTAGAATTCCTCCTGGGGCTGCAGGGGAGGAGTGCTAGAGCAGGTTGTCAGGCTTACACTGTTTGCATTCTTGCTTTCCAGGATAAAGGATTTGATTTATATGCGAAGGCAGAAGACTGGTAAGAGACTTGGCCACTCTTGGAGGCTAACTCGCCCTTAGCTGAACTGATCTCACCCGTGGCTCTTTGCTGGGGAGGAAGGAGGCAGTCACAGTAGGACAGTAGGCTGTGTGACCAAGTGATGTGGACTTCACATGAGCTGAAAGCAAGCTATATGTGTAAAATTAGCAATACATGTAGATAATCTGTACTGAGACATGAATAATGAAAAAGATGCATAAAATAGAATAAATATTACAAGCCAATTATACTAGTCGGTGTTATGCTCAGCACAGCCTTTAACTTAACACTGTGTAAGTGTGCAGCTGATCACCCGGTACTGTG
>VZTV01071858.1:0-16880 GCA_013400875.1 Anhinga rufa | reverse complement strand
ATGATGAAGTAGGTAAACTTTCCTGCCTATTTAAGACAAATATCACAAGTTTTACCTACAGCTCTCAGTGCAGGCTAAAGTACGAGAAAATCCAGACAGCAGATGTCTCAGAAATTATCTGCAGGAATGTCTTTCCTTAGGTTTTCTTTTGATAACTGCTTAGAGATTTAGCAGTCCCTTTTTCTATCATTTTTCGTGCAGCATTGTATACTTGCTGGGAGTGTAGGAAAGGCTCCTCCTGTAAATGCGGTACTTTGTCAGTCTGGCTTATTTCCTTGGATTGGAAACTCTGAACTTGCCTACCAGTAATAAAATGGAATATTCTTTTTCCTGATCCCTGCTCCAGCCCAGACCACCTTGATGTGCGTTTAGGGTTTGACCTCTGCATGCAGGAGCAAGACTTCCTATGCAAAAGGCAGAAGTATGTTGCTCCTGCTCTGAAGAAGGTCCTGCAGCTGGAACAGGATCTGCTGGACCATGAGGTCTGTATGGCAAACATTCGGAACATCTAATGTATTAGCCATGGGGGCATAACAGCATAATATGACCTCTTTTTCTTCCCAGTTAATTTTTTTTTTTCTGGTCATTCCTCATCTTTAAACTTATGTATGCTTCCAATACTGCCCCATACCTCTAATCTCACCCTGCCGTTTATGTCCTTTGCAGTTGATATCCTGATTTTAACTCTTCTCCTGATACACCTTCATTGCAAGCCAGGCTAGATATTCCTTACATGGAAACGACTTCTTCCACAGTCCTTACCCTGTGATTGTTATCCTTGATAATCCTTCCTCCTCTCTTCCACCTGTGAGATTTGTTTTTAACTCCTGCCTTTACAACTGATTTCTTTCCTCTTACTGTCTCTTTTGGTTTGAATTAATGCATTTTAATTTGTTTTTTACCAAACATCTGTGCTGAACACATTGGAGACAAGTATCAGTTACCTAAGCAAAAATTGTCATTGTTTTTATTCCTGTTCTCCTTCATAAAATAAATGGTAACTTAAGTTTCAGTAGAAATAGTTTGGGAAAAAATCTGTGTCTGGGCACACATGGTGGTGCCAGGCTTTGTGTAGTAGGAGGTGTCTGCTGAGAGCCACAGTCAGCTGCAGTCCTCTGATGCCAGCCCTTCCTGTCCGTGTGTCGCACAGACCCCAGTGGTGGCCATCATGACTACGGGAGGAGGGATGAGATCTTTGACCTCGCTGTATGGCAGTCTGCGGGGGCTCAAGAAACTCAACGTCTTGGACTGTGCCACATACCTGACCGGCTTGTCTGGTACTACATGGTAAGTAGGACTGGGCAGCTCTTGGCTGGAGTCTTCCTGATGACACCGATGCGCTGAAGTAGGCTGGGTCTGACATGCAGTAATCTACCTATAATGCCTTCTCAGCAATCCTTTTTTTTTGATCTCCTTCCAAAACTGACAGATTAAAGTCTTTTCAAGGGGGAAAGTCACATAATTTGCAACAGCATGAAAACAAGTGTTTATCTAAGGACAGCTTATGGAAAATGGCTCAAGCCAGTTTGACAGGGATAATGACTGTGACTTCAAAGGGAACCTGATAATTTCTTGGGGAAGGAACTGAAGACAGGAAACCTTTACTTAATTTCAAATCAAGAACTTAAAATAGAAACATAAAATGTAGCCATTGCCTACTTCATCCCTCGGTGTGTTTTTTTCCCCTCTTCAATATATATTTCTTCTTCCTAGGACCATGTCAAACTTGTACAGAGATGCTGACTGGTCACAAAAGGATCTCGACAAGCAAATCATTGAGGCTCGAAAACATATGACAAAATGCAAAATAAATTCCCTTTCCTTGGAGTATCTGAAGTATTACAAAAAGCAGCTGGGTCAACGGAAAAAAGAGGGCCGCAAAACATCTTTTATAGATCTCTGGGGGCTTGTCCTGGAATCTTTGTTGCATGATGGGGTACAGTATGTCATAAAGCAGCATTTACAGTGGCTTACAATTTTCTGAAAATTAATTTCTGGAGAAGATCTTTTCCTGTTCCTTCTGAGAGAAGTAGTTTGTTACAAGACCGTGTGTATGCAAATGCATGGCCGTTTCCAAAGCATTTGGTGGCAGACTTTTCTATATCCAACCATGGTGGAAATTGGCATTCTCGCTTGTAAGATTTTGGATGTTTTTCTGAGAAAACTCCAAGATTAAAGTTTTGAAAAAATATTATATTTTAAGGGTTGGGGTGTTTTTTTGGCATATTCTGCAAGTATTTTATTTAGAAATAGCAAAATTACAGACATTATCTTAATGCCCATGAAAGTTATTAACAAATGGACCTGGAGACCTTTGAAATAACGTGAGAGGTCTTACATAATCTTGCAGCATAATGCATTAAATTGGTTTATACCCAAAGTATTGCTTTCTGCTCTGCATCCTTTCCTTCCATTTTCATCCTAATGAATCACCAAATAATCTGGCATCAGATTGGGTGTCTGCAGATATTTCAGTAACAGAACACTTACAGGAATTTTGAAAAATATGGAACATTTCAGAATTTAAGCCCAGAACGCATTATGCATTAAAGGCAGGGTTTTTTTCTGCCCTACAGGCTTAGATGCAGAGAAAACATTCCTATGATAATTTTTGTCTCAGTGTAACTGTATTTCTGGAATCACAGAAAGACAACCATAGGCTCTCTGATCAGCAACGGGCCATTGATCGTGGTCAGAACCCATTGCCTATCTATACTGCAGTCAATGTCAAGAACAACTATAGCACTCTGGATTTCAAAGGTAATTATGACACTTCTGAGAGTCATTTGTCTTTATTTTTAAGCTGGTAAATCCTGGGACAGTCTTTTTAGATAGTCTAAAAAAAGCCCTCTCATTTAAAGACCAGAACCTCAGCTGATGTGTATTCATATAATGTCCTTGTGGTCAGGTAAAAGTTTGACTGTCTATGCAACAGATTCAAAAATATTCCAAAGACTTTTCATGGTCACAAGTTTGCATTTGTACCGTGCTTATAACTCATTGCTATGGGTCTGAAATATTAGGCTTAACTGCAGAAATTATTTTAATTTTTAACTCCTTTCATTCCCATGATAGCAACATCATTTTTATCTACAGCTAAGGGGCTGTGGTAAAATATTGTTCTCTTCTTTGTGTTCCTTTTCACAGAATGGGTGGAGTTCACTCCTTATGAGGTGGGATTGCAAAAATATGGAGCTTTTGTTCGCGCTGAGGATTTTGGCAGTGAGTTCTTCATGGGTCGGTTGATGAAGAAGATCCCTGAATCCCGGATCTGCTTCTTAGAAGGTAAGCTCTTAAAAACATCTGAATGATTTTCTTTTTTTTTTTCCAGTTGTGAGCTATATAAACTAAGCACTAATAAAGCACTGGCGCATGACTGACAGGGCAGTTTCTCCAGAAAGGATAAATCTCATCACTGTATTAACTCTTACTATAATGGATTCAGTTTACTCTAAAAAAGAAAATTTGACAGACAAATAGTTATTTGCATTTCTAAAGCTAGTTTTGAATAAAAGTATAGTATTGGTTCCAGTCCAACAATAAAATTCAGGTCCCTGGGAATCTACAGAAGGGTGAACTGCAAAGCCTCTTCCCTCTCTCACAGGTAGTCAATGATTTGTGTGCTTCCCATAGACAGTTTACATGAGCCTTCGCACTGATTCTCCACTGCATCGGGGTGTGTTTGAGCATGCCAGGTCCCCCCTGCTCCAGAGAGCCTGCTTTGGCCACACATCACTGGCTCCAGTTTCCACGTTGCCTGGGCAAGCCTGGGCGGAAAACAGGATAGTCGTATCCAGAAGCATTTTTGCTATTGACTGAAGTGGAGCATGGATAAGTGTTTTCCAAAGAGACAAGCTGTCAACTTGTGACTGGTTCGAGGTGCAAACTTCTCTTCAGCTGGCCACTTCACTTGAGTGGGGGAGACGCTATTTAGCCTAAGCCTATGCTGGATGTGCATACATTTGCACTTCCTGAACCAAAAACCAGTGAGACCTTGTGCCCTAAAGGATAACCAAAGAAATTGTTTCTCAAGCTCAAAAACTCATGGTCAAAACTGATCCCTGTGAGGGGGATGTTTTATTGTCAAAAAGGGAAGCCTACAAATGCAGAGGCTGTAAGATCACTTTGTAGTTAGACCATTATCAATATAGTTCCCCACCGAATCCCTCCAGTTGCAAACTTTCCTCCTTTTGTTTTATATAAGCTTTATGATACTTGAATTTTTTTTCTGAAAACCCAAGCTCCTTAAATCATAGTAATGCACAAAAATGTCACCATTCGTTAAAATATATATCCAGCCCTAAGTACCATAAGACAAGAACTGGATACCAAAATAAGGTTTAAAAACCAGCAGCCAAATAAAAATGACACATCATCCATTAAAACAAACTAAGGAAAAGTATAAACGTCACAGATTTCGTCTAACGTTAACAGTTTTGCAATTCATGATGTGTGAATGTTTGAGTTAGAAAGCTCTTTCCTTTTACAGGCATGTGGAGTAGTTTATTTTCACTGAATGTGTTATATATCTGGAATTCGTCCTATTCATCAGAAGATTTCTGGCACAGGTGGACCCGGGACAAAATTGACAATATAGGTAAATTATCATACTTCTTCTTTACTGTGTATTTATTGTTAGATAGAGTTAATGTCAGATAAACCATCACACCCATCTGCTATGTGCAATGCACACGGTATATTTGGCATTTTTTTGGAGTATTTCTTCAAAGGCCACATTGCCTTTCTGGAAGGAATTGGATCCAAAGTCTCATACTGCAAAGCATAATTGGATAATTTAAAAGTCTCCAGCTCTGTGATCTATGTGCTCGCTGAGGGCTTAACACTGATGTTGGCAGATGAGTAAAATGTTCAGGAATAATAAGATTGATCTGTAAATTATTAATAAAGCTAACAGATTTTGATTACAATAAGTAGGAGCTACTTAATGTAGCTCTTACAAATAAGTTAATACAAGTAAGTACAACAGTTATCCTTTTCCAAAGCCTGCATTCAGTCTGTTCTGCAGACTGAGTGTGCATATATCTGGTTCAGATTTTTGTTGCTGCCTGATACTGGGTTTTGTTTTTTATCCGAGCCTGGCCTGGGCAAGGAAATGCTATTTGGCTGGTTAGAGTAGGATTTTATTTTCTCTTTCATTTGGTCACTTGTGCTCATTGAGTCTTTTACTCTTAGGCCTTTTAAATAAAGAAAACAGTGATTTTTATTACTTACCTCGACATCTTGGGGGATGACCTTGCTGTAGGCAGGTAGAATTTAACAGCCTTTCCCTGTGTAGAGGAGGAACCCCTCCTGCCGCTGAAGCTGCACGAGCTGAGGACTCGCCTCTTCACCCCTCCCGGCCCCTTGGGCAGCGCTCTTCGCAGCGCTCTCACTGACCGCCTCTGCGTTTCCCAGGAGCACAACTTCCTAAAGGGTTTCCAGATGCATAATGACTACCTGGAGAACAAGCATTTCTGCAGATGGAAAGGTAACAGAAGACCTGTGTGCCTGGGGAGAGAATAAACAAGCAGAACAAAACAAAAAGCCAGATTTGATATTAAAGCCATTCTTCAAGGTTAGAGGCCATGTTTGGGCAGAATCACTATTAGATCAATCAGCTGTGGCACACCGGGATGTAGCATGGCGTGGCGTTCAGCTCCATGACAGTGGTTTGCTGGTGGCACACACCTCCTGAGGCAGGGCACCAGGTCCTGGTGGTGGTTCTCCCTTTCTCTGTTTGAAGACACACTCAGTAGGGAGGCACGTGAAAACCCCTTCATGAATGTTGCCACTGCAGGTCCAAAACTGAATGTGGTTGGAATTGGGAGGGCAGAGGAGAAGGGATACGGCAAATCTCCCTTCTCTGAAGACAGTAACCAATTAGGGCTTCATGGTCGTGGTATAAGAGTGGAAAACAGGCTAACCAGTTTTGCATTATTGCATTTACAGCAAGAAAAATCTTTCCTTTTAGATACTGTGTTAGACACATTTCCCAACCAGCTGACACAATCAGAGGAATTCCTGTCTCTGGTAGATACGGGATTTTTCATCAATACAAGTATCATGCCACTTTTAAAACCGGAGAGGAAGGTGGACGTCATCTTGCATTTAAATTATAGTGCAGGATCCCAGATACAGGTGAGAGGAATTGAAGCAGCCTCTATTTCTTCTTCAATAGCTCTATACCTTGAGATTTTTAACACTTAGGTGCTTTCTACATTGCTCCTACTAAAAGTCTTAACCACTAGCACCTTTAGCTTAATGCTGCAGTGTGATACTTCATTTATAGGCTGTACATATTCTCATTTGTTTTTCTTGTATGATACAACTGGTTTGTGCTAAGAACTCAGGGGAAACAAAATCCTACTCTCCAATGACACAGTGCTTTCCAATAGGGGTTTCAGAGCTTTCACACAGCTAGCTTGGAAAATGCCGTCTTTGTTACTGGACTCCAAGAAATCCTGAGCCCTGAAATCCTCTTTCAGTCTGAGTACTGTTCTGTTCATTGATCCAGGCTCTGGACCAGACCTGCAAGTACTGCTCGGAGCAAGGAATCCTTTTTCCCAGGGTGGACTTGAGTGAAGAAGACAGGAAAAACCCGAAGGAGTGTTACCTCTTTGATGGTGCTGAGACTCCGGGAGCACCAATACTGCTATTTTTCCCACTAATTAATGATACCTTCCAAAAATACAAAGCACCAGGTAAGTAATCAAATATGTGAAAAAAAGGTTGACATCATGGACAGCCTATTAAAGGGAGTATATTTAATACTCCAACCCTTGAACTTCACTGTTGGGTCATTTCAATACATCAACCCCTCTGTTGCTTAAAGTTACTTTTTTTACCATGTCAGATTTGATGCCGTGGCTGTGCTGTTTCAATCCCTAAGCTAGTTAGTTTGCAGGTAGCTTTGATGTAGCTATGTGAGCCACAGGTACAGCTCAGAACTGCAGTGTAGACCCATGAAGAGGAATAATGACTGTTTTTCTCCCCTCGTCATGCGAAGCAGCTGATGCCCACCTGAGCCAGGGACTGAGCTGTCAGATTGAAAAAGGAATTTTTGTTTAAAAAAAAAATAAAAAATTGTTAAGCCCACAAGAGTAATTTAGATTATGAATTCTCTTTGTGGAGAGGCATCTCCTTTCCCTGCTCTGTTAAGAGTTTGCTGGCTTATGACCAGAGTAACTCCTATCTCTCAGCAGTGCCTTGTCGCCCCTTCCCCCTAGGTCAGAAGCGCTCAGAGTCAGAGATGGAAGATGGCGAAGTTGATCTCTATGGCTGCTGTTCCCCTTATTCAACATACTCACTTCAATACACTGAGAAGGCGTACGACCGTCTGGTTCAGCTGGGTGAATACAACATCCTGAATAACGAAGGCCTCATTATACAGGCCTTGCACACAGCAGTTGCACGGAAAAGGCAGAAAAAGAAATAACGTCAGACAAGAGAGGATGCTTTTGTGCTCCTTAACCTGCCAAGAGACTGAAGCTCCCTTACGATAGGCCAGCAGGCTTCAAAGGATTCCTGCTCCACCCCACTAAATGGCAATCTCAGATGGACAAAGAGACTGAAGAGAAACTTTTTTCTCCAAAGAATTTCACTGCAGCGATTCATTGCAATTCAGCTACAATGCGGGAGTACAAGTCATTGTATGGTACAGAGGATGGGCAGCCACAAAGAAGAAGGTGCTAAGAATGATAAGCACGGTGCTAGTTGCCTTGAGAAAGAGTTTGAAATATTTAAGTCTAATATGTTCAGGGCAGACCACATTAAAAGCATATTTTGTTAACTCGGCTTGTGTTTTGTGTTTGCAAGGTGGTGGTGAGGCAAGCGGCAGCCCGTGGGCCACGTTTGCGACTGGGACCATGGCATATTGTAGGCAAGTGTTTAGAGGAAGAAAGGTACATGTCACACGGCATCCTGTGGGCACAGATCATGTCCAAGGGAGGCTTGGGACAGAGGCAGAGGAGACACAGGCCATGAGTATCAGATCAACCGAGAAAGCAAAAGAGTGTTGATAAAGATCTCCACTGCTTGACTGCCAAGCTCCTCTGTGTGCTTCCTCGCTGCTTCTTGGCTACCCATCCCTCTTCCCACTCCTCATGTGAGTGTAGCAGCATAGTAACTAGAAATACAAGCCGAACAGAACAACACCCTGCTAGCTTTAAACCCCTACAAAACAAGAGCAAGGATGTGCAGGCCCTTGAATTCATCAGCTCCGCCTGCCCTTGCTGTTGACTGGGTCTTGCATGAGCTCGGCACCTGCAGAATTAGGAGGCACCTACATGAGGGAGAAAGGGCTTTACATGGCCTTGGTGCAAGGAGGAAGATTTTGTGGTTTGTAGTAGGACATTTAAAGAGGAAATCCCGCTCCAGGAATGTTATTTTTCCCTCTTGAGATAGCAAAAATTTATTTTAACTATAGTGTTGCTGTGAGCCTTGTGCCAGCTGTGAAGAAGACAAGGAAGGTGCAGACCTATACAGAACTCTGGAAGCTTTGGAAAGGTTTGCTATAACAAGTACATCCTTCTTCATGGCAAGCAGGTCAGGCAGTGGTATTTTTTAAAAAATAAACAAACAAAACCATTAGAGAAATAGCCTCATAAGATTAAAAATCATGCAAACCTGGATCACACAGTCATAGCAATATGAGTACACAAAGGTATTTCTTTCCAAACACTTGAATAATCTTAGTTTGATTAAGTTTATTGCAGGTAACCGATGCTTTAGATTGAATTAATAACATAAAATACAGTAATACTTTGCAGACCAAGTGAGTTATTTTATGTTTCTCCCAGAGCATTAATTTCTCAGTTATTAACAGACGGTAGAAATTCTGTAATTCTTCATAGGTATCTATTATATTATCCAAAGTAATACTGAAAGGAATAATAAAAATAGGACCATCCTATTTTTACAGCATGTGGCAAATACCTCAAAATAAGTAAAGCCTACTCAACACACACATGCATTTCTCTTTTTTTTTATCTTGTGGTACTTTTAGAAGGTCAGGTTGGAAGATGAAGTTTATGTTGTGTTGAGTTTCTCAGTGTACATCATCTACAATTTGTAGCCTACTAAAACCACCTGTGGTTACATTTCAATGTTAAAATTCTTCAGATTGCAGAAGGAATAGAATAGACTAGAACAGAATAGAATAGGAATAGACCATTTCAGTTGGAAGGGGCCTACAACGATCATCTAGTCCCANGTCCAGCCCCTGCGTGAGCAGCACCCCCAGAGCAGGGGCACAGGACCGCGTCCAGGCGGGGTGGGAATGGCTCCAGGGAAGGAGACTCCACAGCCTCTCTGGGCAGCCTGGGCCGCTGCTCTGGCACCCGCACAGCAAAGGGGTTTTGCCTCAGATTTCAGTGGAACTTCCCGTGTTCCAGCTTGTGCCCGTTGCCCCTTGTCCTGTCGTCGGGCACCGCTGAGAAGAGCCCAGTCCCACCCTCCTGACACCCGCCCTTCAGCTACTGATAAGCCCTGAGGAGATCCCCCTCAGCCTTCTCTTCTCCAGGCTGAACAAGCCCAGGTCTCTCAGCCTTTCCTCACCAGGGAGATGCTCCATCCCCTGAGCATCCTTGTGGCTCTGCGCTGGCCTTGCTCCAGCAGCTCCCTGTCCTTCTGGCACTGGGGGGCCCAGCACTGATCAGCACCTCCCTCTCCACATCCCCTCCCCAGGCAGCTGCAGAGAGCGATGAGGTCGCCCCTCAGCCTCCTCTTCTCCAAGCCAGACAAGCCCAGAGTCCTCAGGCGCTCCTCACAGGACATTCCTTCCAGCCCTTTCACCAGCTTTGTTGCCCTCCTCTGGATGCATTCAAGGACCTTCACATCCTCCTTACATTGCGGGGCCCAGAACTGCACACAGTGCTCAGGGTGAGGCCCCACCAACGCTGAATACGGTGGGATAATCCCCTCTCTTGACCAGCTGGTGATACTGTGCGTGATGCCCCCAGGATGCGGTTTGCCCTCTTGGCTGCCGGGGCACGCTGCTGGCTCACGCGGAGCCTGCTGTCGACCAGCACCCCCAGGTCCCTCTCCGCAGGGCTGCTCTCCAGCTGCTCCTCTCCCAGTTTATACTTGCGCCTGGTGTACAGGACCGTGTATTGGGTTTACATGGTGAGGTTTTGGTAGCAGGGTGGAGTGCTGCTGGGGTGGGCTCTGTGGCTCCCAGTCACATTTCAAGGCTCAAGTGCAGGATTTTACCTCTACTTTCCAAATGAGCAGATAAAGGTATCCACAGTGTTCTTTCTTGGCTGAGTCATGTCACTCTGAAGCTTTAAATAGTATCATCAGAGCCTGGTAAAGGGAGCAGGACACAGTGTTTCTGTAATGACATGCCAGCCAAGGACAAAAGTGCTCTGTGCAGCTCCCTATTTTAAAATACAGGGGAGAGGGAGTGTCAGTGGCTGGGAGGGGAATCTGTGAAATGCCTGCCTTGTTCCTGTAAGGGAGCTCTCTGGATATAGTCACGCTTTTATATCTGTACTGCTGAAAAGTTGTAGCTTTGACAGTGTGGTTTGTCCAGGGTAGATTCTCATAAGGGTTTTTTTGTGGATTATGGACAAGTTCTGGCTCTCAGCTCTTCTTCATTTTGCATTTTTCCTTTCAGAATGAAACTCTGAGAGTTGGTCTTCTTGTAGTCAGCCTGGACTGATTTTCTCATGACCAGTTTATTTTCTTCGTACAGTCAGTGTGAACCTCTCAAGGGGTGGTTCTTACAGCTACAAACAGGTAATTTCCTTACAGAGTATGACTAGTGCTTCCAGCTTCAGCCATTCACACGTCAGTGGGGAGCTGGGTGTCTCCCATGTGGTTTTGTGCTTGCCTTTTCTTCTAGGATGCCCCCCAAATGGATAGGATCTTTTAAATGACTGTGGTCATTTGCAAAATGTCTCATTTTAGACATTTTCTGGAGCATGGTTTTGCTCTGTCAGGCCTAACTCAGGATTAAACAAGTTTAAAGGAGGCTTTTTACACCTTTCACATGTGAAACCAAAACAGGAGGTTCAGCAAGGAGCAGCAGCAGGCTGCAGTAAATAAGACTGGAAGGTCTTAGGAGAGGTGAGGAAGGCCTTCGAAGCTCTTGGAGCCTAAAGCTAAGCCTGCAGGGATATTTAGGTTGTTTGCATCCTTTGCCTTTGCAATCCTTGTGTGCAAGTACATAATGATAAGTCTTTAGCGAAACACTGAGGAACAGTTCTCTGGGGCATGGTTTTCCCACTGTTGCCTGCTAAATGGTCCCACCAGCTTGCACTTCTTTATAAGTCCATTTTATAACACTGTGCAGAGCTCTTGAATTGTTCAGCTCTGGTTATTAGGCTGTGGAAGAACAAAGTAAAACAGTGAATACGGTTTTGTATTTGCACTAGATTATTCATCTTATTTCTTCCCATAGACTTATAAAAGCCAGAAGTACTATCAGATCATCTTTAGACTTGTTAGATGCCAGACCTGTTACATGCCATGCAGATACTTAAATGTTAATCCTGATCACCTGTGGCTGACCAAAGTCTATCTTGAAGAAAAATGACCCCTCTTCTTTTAAAGATATCAGGAATGGTGAAGTCACCAGATTCCATGGAAGTATGTTCTAGTGGGTGATCATCTTCCAGCAGTAAGTATGCAGCTTGTTTCCACTCTCATTTAGTTTGGCCTCAGCCCAGATGTTAGTGTTTTATCTTTCCTAGTAACTTAAAAGCCATTGGATAACCACTGTTTCTTCATGAGGGTCGATTTTATAAAATATACCAAGGTTACATCGCAGTCTTCTTTTCAGCAAACCAGCTCTTCAAGTTCTCATTATAAAAACACCGTTATTTGCTATATCCAGCTGTATCTCTGTTCTTGCACTCCCTCCAGCTCTTCATTGTCCCTTTATCAAATGCAGACTCCAGTACCCTTCCCACTATTGCTGTTCACTGAGATGAGTTTGCCTTGTTATTCTTATATTCTTACATATAACTGACTTCCCAGTTTCTATATCCAGAATCCAGCTGCCTTCATTTGCCAGCAGAGACTTCCGCTGAGTTGTTTGTCTTTCGTAAGCTGGTGAGTTAGCGTTTTCCGCACTACAGTCTTCCCTTTCCTAAGGAGTGAATCGTAACATACATTTGTCATTGCTTTAATCACAACTTCACAGTTCGGTGCGTTAGAATTAACTGTGGTTAATGAGGCCAGTTTATCAAGCAGGTCAGATCGTTCTGTATGATTGCCCTGTCCTCAGTACTATTCAGCACTCCATCAATCTATGCTCTACTGCAAATCTGGCCAGTCAGGTTGTCATGTTTATTTCCAAATCACTCATGAAAATGTTGAATAGAGTTTGAAACTGGTAAACTCTTAAAAATTCCTCGGAAGAAAACTTTTTTCAGTGTTTCTCACTGAGGAATAATTGTGAAATCAGTTAGCTAACCAATTCTTAACCTTAGTAGTATATACTTTTTTCCAATCTTTGCATAACAAAATGTTACCGCCTTTGCACAATAGACTATAACTAAAAAGCCTGCAATTTCAGGATAGAACAAAATCAGTGTCTTCTTATTAAAAACCCCACTATTTTTTACTGACTGGCTCCCAGAAGGTAGCTCAGGGCTTACCAAAACTGCTCATCACCTTACAGGGAACCTCTGGCTAGTGCTAACCCCAGAAGGACTTCTTTTCCATGTGCCTTACTGGTGGAACGACCTGCGATTATTTTGCCATGCATTTACAGCTTTATTGCACTCTGGTCACTGAAAGACAGCTCCAGCACCCTGGTTTGCAAGATCAATGCATCCGTAGGAACAGCACGCTTCGGTTTTGGCGGTACACCGGCATCACCTCTAGTACATACCTAAGATAAGGAAATTGAAGAAGAATTTCTGTGCATAATAAAAATATAAGCTTAATAGAAATAGACTAAAAAAAAAAGAAATGCACAATTATATCTACTTTTATTAGGATCAGATCCCAACAGCTTTCCTGCCCTGTTTTCCTGTCCTTTTATTTCCCAGCTCTATAGTTCTTAAGCTCTTTACCAAACCATACAGCTAGGCATTCAGTTCATATGCAAGTGAGGATCATTTTTACACACACACACACACACACATATATGGAATTTAACTGGGTGGAATCATCTGCTGTCCAGACAGTAAATTGTACTAGTTAATGACTGTCCTAAGGCTAACTAATTACACACCATCAATCTTTTTCAGGGAAAACACTCCCTTGTGTGGTGGAGTGTAGTTTTCAGTGTATAATTGCTTTGTATGCTGAAACTTGTATTTAATATAAACATGAATACATTAACAAATGCTGTACAAAACATATGAGACATAAATGAAAAGAATGTATGTACCTTGAAACTAGATCTTGACTTAAAATAGATATTGCTATTAACTACTTCAGGGATGATGGATCATTTGGCGTGTGTGACTACCAGCCCACATTTTGAGGAACAGCAAAAGAACCAAGAGTGGTAATATATGATAACTGATTTTTAAGTAAACACACATTGTTCCCACTACTGCAGTGGCAGCCAGAATAAATGGTCTACTGGCACCTTACCCCATCCCTCTCGCTACTTTTGAAAATTGGCCCAATATTCACTTTCTTTCAATTTTCTGCAGTTCTGCAGTATTCCAAGAATTAAAATAGCTGAAGCATGGACAGTCAAGAATCCTCCTAGACTACATTTTTGGAACGAACTGGTAAGAATGATCTCTGTCCTGTCTTAATATGTGTTGTATGGCTACGTGTTGTGAAGCAGTTCATAATATTTGTCGATGAAACCTGTAAAGTTTCTTCTTTCCCGACATAGAACACAAGTGTTTTATTAGCATTCCTACTTCCGATGCACCATTAGTAATTATTTTGCTAGCTCTATGAAGTAATAAGTATAGACCTTTGATAGGATTTTGCTTTCTCCTCATATAAATTTCCTTTATATTTGCATATGTATGTATGTATATATACGCTTCCTATTGTCACCTTTGGAAACCATGTTTGTTCTATATTCTGTAAGTTTTTATTTATGTTGAAAGTTGTGTATTTTCTGTTGTCCCATGCACTGGGCATTGCTCTTTCACATCCAGCTGCTGCCTTCTTATCACTTCTAAAAGAGGTTGGACTTTCAGCCAAAATTGTGAAATTGGGATAGCACATATCATACCACTGAGATTTCCTCAACTGCAAGCAGGAACAGATAGTTATGCCTCCAGAGACGTCTTTTAGTCCGCCCTGACCTCTCCCACTGGTTTTTAGCATGAAGCTGCAATGTTAAGCCTCCAAAGCCATAGGGATTTCTCTTTGTCAATCACACAAGTTTTTTTATCAACAGCTAGTCTGACCATATCATTGTCTAGGACTTGTGGAAATACAGGGAATAATTCATTTTCCTTTCACGTCATATCTGTGCGCTGTGGTCTCATTGAGTAGGTTTTAGTCATTGCATCACATAGGGTCAAAATATCAAAACCATGTGAGAGTTATATGCAATAGCTATTTAGACAGGTTTCCACATGCTTTAGTAACATGTGGCTCCCTTGCATTTATTGTAATGGGTAGTTTGCCACTACAAATTTGCCTTTCTTTAATCTGTGTTTTCTTGACCTGACCCAAGAGTCATGCTTGGCTTTGATGTCTGTGAGTTTTAGCACAGTATCATGTTGCAATGGTGATTTCATTTAGCATGTAATAGGATGTACTTACATAGTTGCCTATCTCGATCCTCTGGAGAATGCTTATTTCCTTATGCATTTCTGAAACACTTCCTTAAGATGTTTTGCAATTGTTTCTTTAAAGTCTTTCCATGTGGAGCTGTTAACATAGTTTAATCTTTGTGATCGGCCCTTTTGTGAGTAAGTGGCCACACTAGATTCTTTGCACAGGTTTGTATTTTGTTCAGCGGGAGCATATGGAATGATAGCTGGACTCTTCTGTCTACCAGCCCTAAATTCTCCCACACTCAGCTTCCCATACAACTGTGAAGCCTTTTGGGACTCCCTGATAAATGGCTTTGTTTTGTTAGTTGTGTGGAGTCGCGCACATAGCATCTCTGGGCATCTGGCCCGAGGCGTGGGTGATAGCTCAGTCTCAGATGGCACAAAATGCAGGTTTGTGGGGTGTCCGTGTGATTCCCAACAGAGCCTGGGTTTGTTAAGTACTGCTTACATGACCTACCAGGTGCCCTGGAAAGGCTGTCCCTCCATCCTCCCAGTGACAACACACCATATATAGGGCAAGATACGCTGCCATGCACACCTCTGCACATTGCACAATGGGTCACAAGGCTTGAAGTCAACGTGGCGATGGGAACATGGCTTCTGCGCATGTGGAGAGATACTGGATGCAAGACCTCCTGCAACAGCTGGGTCTTTCTCATGCAAGAAAGAGGCACTGGGAATTTCAGCACTGCAAGCTTAGCTGGAGTGAGTGTATCACTTAACTCTGTGCTTCCTCTTCCTCTTCAACCTGCAAGTGGGACAGGAAATTCCCACAGTGCCTGGCAGCCTTTCCTTGGTTGGCTGTGCCTTCCTTGAGGATCTCCTTTTCCCATAGCTTACATTTTCTCACCAGGGCTCTCATACTGGAGGCAGCCACCTGCCCCAGGTTGTGGAGGAGAAGGAAGCTGCATCTTTTAGGGCATCTCTTGGCTGTTTCTGTCCCTCTCAGTTAATTAGGAGGGAGGGACCTTGTTCTCATGCACTACTGCATCAGATGTGGGCTCTGGTCTCACAGTGCACTGTCCTATCCTCTTCTGTAACATAGAAAATGACAGAAAAATTAGGAGTTTCATCATACCGAAACCTGAGCTATTGCCATGTTGAGCAAAGTAGTCCCCTGATGTCTGCTGAAACACTGTCATGGCTTTAGCTGGCATAGAGTTAATTTTCTTCACTGTAGCTGGTATAGTGTTGTGTTTGGACTTAGTATGAGAATAATACACAGCACTATACCAGCTACAGTGAAGAAAATTAGCTCTATCCCAGCTAAAACCATAACAAACACTCCGGCTGTGCCACTCTTGGCTGAAAAGGCAATGCACTCAGAAAGGTGCCATGCTTGCCTTTAGACTGAGGAAGTAAAAAGGATTCTGCTTAGCAACGGGGAAGGCTTTGAGGAACTGCCAGAATCAGTTGCAAACCTGTCACCTTCACTTGGGTCCCATGATCCCGCCTGGGACTCTCAAATAACAGTCCTCATGGGAAACCACATTTCTCTGCCTATAGTCAGCAAACACACTCTGGTGACCAACAGTTTTATGCACGGACTAGGTTCTTGTAATGTACAAAACCCCAAAGAACAAAAATCTGTTCTTGCAATGAACACTGGAAATTTAAAGTTGACAATAGCATATGATGTCCCGTATGTTAGACAAGAGCAGGAAACACAAAAGCATGCCCCACCAGAACTTGCTCATTTTATTAAGATATCGAGATACCTTCAACTTACTACAGATGAAAAGATTTAGAAGCCAGTTACTTCATGATAAGTTGCTTTAGCAATCCCGATGTCTTTTAGTGTTTGATGGGAGACTACGGTGACACTGGTAAGAACTAGGATCCTGTGCAGGGCATCCCTTACAAAAAGAAATTTAAGAACTTTAATTCTTAAAAAAAAGAACTTTAAGAACTAATTTGAGAACTTTATATATAAGTTCAGTAATAAAAAAGTATTGCACTTTTGCACATGCACAGGTCTCCTACGAGTCAGATCTATCAGAAGAGAGGTTATATTCTATGTAAGAATAACCAGACTAAATAACTTTGCAAATCTGAGCTACTGTCAGTATTTGTCCAGGACATTAAGTACTTCTTGCATTGTTTCTGAAATATCTTCTGAATTTAAGTTTTCTCTAAGTTTGGGTAAAGTTCTTCGGGACATGGTTTAGGAGG
>VZTV01071843.1:14748-56184 GCA_013400875.1 Anhinga rufa | reverse complement strand
TAATAATAAATAATAATATAATACTAATTACACAGGTGGCAATACACTGCAGCTTTAGCTAAGGATGATGTGATAAGGAACTACTTTGTATAACCATTTTAGCCAGCATCCTACTCTATAAGATTCAACTCAATTTAAATAATGTAGTTGTTTTCAGAGGTCTTTGATCAAGTCTCACACCAGGTGGTAGTTGATATTCAAGTGTACATGAAGTGCCTCCGTCACCGAAATGACACTTATTTGTGTCCCCTGTAACAACTGTGCAATGTTCAGACTCTCCCTTGGAGGTGTGAACAAAACCAAAATTAATGTCTCGTACTACTACACACTTCTCTAACATGGCTATTTTGCTGTTTGCTGAGCCTGAGCCTTCCTGATCTTATCCTCTGTGAGCTGTGGTATAACAAAACGTGCTGTATCTTCTCTACAAACTCAAATGCCTGTCCATGGATGCATCCATCCAAGGCCACACCGAGGTTATATGGAGCCCTGCTCTGCTCCTCCCCATTACTGTTTGGTCCACGGAAGCAAAGTACAGAGCTCTTTCCTCATCTTTAGGCTTTTACTTGCACAAAGGTACATTTTCATCTGAACGCTGTAGTTGTTCAGATGGAATATGCATCATTCAAAGCCATACTTTTAATTTGCAATACCTCTGCATTTACAAAGAGGTACAGATTTGTATATGTGTCTTGACCAGGTACACAGAAATTACTGACCCAAATATGCGCTGCTAGAAGGAAGGCAGTACCTTAGAAATTTTGTCTTTTTCTAGGAAACAATCACTTTACACCACATCCCATGATTCCCAAATGTACCCACACATGAAGTATCAGCCCAAACATCTCATGCCAGACCAGGGACAATCACAGCCAGGGTAGAGCTCAGCAGGCTGCAAGCAATGATTTCTTCCACTGGTGCTAAAACCCACATTATGTGAGAATCAGTATAGGAATGGGGAGCATCATCAAGTCACATCTCAGACATGCAAACAGACTACCAGGAGACTGTTCCTGCAGCAAACCAAAGACGCAAGCAGTTTCCTTCACTTTTTTCTTGAATCAAACAGCACAAATAAAAATGTTAAAATCCTAGCAACAGACTGTGCATTCACACCGAGAAAACCTAGGATGATCAAAGGCACAAATAATAACTGTTACATCAAACTCAGTCCTTGAGGACACCACTGCCTTGCTTTGCCCAGCCCTGTCCCACAGGTAACAAAGACAGCTGAAGGTCACAATCCATCTTCCCCCAGCCCCGCTTGGCCCTGTCAGCCCTCCTTAGCCCTACTGCCTCAGCCCAGCAATCCTAGCTGTACTCTGCTAGAAACTGATTGCTCTTAAGATAAATACCTCTGTAATATGGTGCTGGGGCCATCTTGTGATAGAGGATTTCCTACTTCTTTCTTAATTTAAAAAAGTTACCTTTGTCTTCTGATTTAAATTATAGAGACCACATTGCACACTTGGATACGTAAATCCATTATCTGTAGGAGGTAAAGGCAGTCCTTTGAGGATTACACTCACTTGCTGCCAGATTAGCGAAAAATCCTGCTTCACACCTGATCAGCTGTCATAGATGCAATTTTGGTCCTCGTCCCAGGGATGCTGGAGATTCACAGTGCCTGACATTTCTTTAAATGCTGCTGGTGTTTGCAGGGCTTCCCAAATGCTGGGCACAGCAAGAAAAACCTTCCCAAAATTGTAACTATTCACAGCTGGTAAAAAAAAAATCAAAAGTTGTTGTTTTAAAAAACAATACAATTTTTTAGGAAATAATTGCCTGGAGTAATTTCTGAGGTAGGTCAATGCTGCCAAAATAGCTAGAGAAGATAAAAATACAGAAGCTCAAAATCCTCCAGTACTCAATCAGACATAAAAGCAGAGGCAGATTCTTTTGCAGAGTAGCAGTAAATGAACCGTAATAAATGTTCCAAGCACTTTGATGACTTTGGATCTTAGAAGAAAAAAAGGACAAAAAAATCTCCCTTTTCCTTCTAAGCCAGCCCGTGGCATTCAGGATTTGGCTCCATAATGATCTGACAATGTCAGGCAAGCAAGAACTACATCTGAATGTGAATTAGTAACTGAAATACTGCATGTTAGCTGGTGTTCCCCAAACACCCTACACACACCGTGACCCCGATTCTCAGAGCATGCTTCTCCTTAGAGGAAAAATCAACAACATGATGCATTAATCTTATGAGTATTGGTTTACTAATGGTAAAAACCCATATTTATTACTCACTTCAGAAATTCTATTGACATTGGCAGAAGCTTTTGGGCAGGAAAAATGCCTAAATTTGGCACCAAAAATATGGGGTGACTTCTCTCTAGAGGCACCCAGCCACCACTTTTTCTCACTTGGTAAGAAAGCTCTGATTAGACTGACTGACCTATCTAATGCCAGGTGACGGGATGCCTTCCTTTGGGGACTTATAATCTCTAAATAGGAGACTTAAAATTATTTTCTTCCAGAGCTGCATTTCCTAATGTGCTTAATTTTGCTTCAGAGCCTAAAAAGCCAGAGCAAGACCTAAAAGCTACAAAAAGTACACATACCGCTAATGCCTCAGAAAAAGCATCAGAACAAGGTATGGGTTGGGGATCTCGGTGCTCTTTTACAGTATCCGTCCCAGTCTAAGCTGCCTGCAGATGCTTATAGGAAGCAGTCTGACACTGGTAACACATACAGCTTCACCTCCCCCATCCAACCTCCTCTCTACAGCTTCTTTCCCATCAAACCAACCCCAGTACATGAGCACCTGCGACAGCACTTGAAGGGCATGTGCCAATTCAGAGAAGAGGGGGCACCCTCTCAGTTTAATTTCTGCCTGCACTTGGGGTGAGTTCAGGTGCCATGCATTTCCAAAGCCTGCGTTATAGCTCTTGGCAATTTCCTATGCCGGGCATGTGCCCTGCAAACCCTTTGAAGATACTGTGAGGGAGATGGGCACCCTGCCTGCAGGAGCACTGGGAACAGCTAGCCCTCAAGAGCCCTCCTCTTGTGTTAAAGGCTCCACCAGAAACACAGCCAACATGCACCAAGGCAACATCTTTTCTCTGCTCTTACTATTCTGGTTCCTTGGATTTTCTGCTAATACTGTTAGCTCCCAACTTCCTTGCTCATTGCAACCTGGGGTATAAATGCAGCCGATGTGCCTGCTCCCTGCTCCAGCAGCACCAGATCACAGGGGAAGACTCACTGTGCCCTCTGTCTTCTTTCCTTTAGCCCAGAAGCCTGGAGCAGGGCACCATTCAGCCCAGAGAGCCATTCACACTGATTTTTTCAGCTGAGTTGTTTTGTTTTTCTTCTGAGCTCTCTTTCAGCATTATCCCATTAAAACTGTCCGAGATCCGAGGTTTTCACTGGCTAGCATTAGGTGGTAATTAATCTACCAGACAGTTTCATGAGGATGCTTTCCAAAAGGAGAACATCCAGCAATAAAATACAAGCTTGTGCCGTGCAGCAATGAATAGACTGCACACCATTCCCTTTCAGTGTAGACAGTGTGTCAGGGCATCCCCAGGGCTATGGGCGGGGAGGAGAGGAACAAGACTGAGGTGAACATGGAATATATTTTAGGGCAGTTTTTTTGTAGATAGATGGAGAAGATAATGGTGAAGGGTCTTTTTCAAGACAGTGACTTGAAAGAGCTGTAAGCGTGTTAACAATTTCGTATAAGGATATTTAGGATACAAATTTTGCAACTAGAATTGTCTCTGTTCTCACAACAGATGATATATTTTAAAAGTAGTAGCAACTGTGAGATGAGTCAAAGTTAGATGGAACTGGCATCTCCCAGGTGGTGCTCTCCCCAGCTCCCCTCAGCCAAAGCCCTAAAGCTCCCTGCTCCAGCTCTGACCCCCTCCCCAGTCACCGTTACCTGAAAACTGTCTTTCTGCCAAAAGAACTTCAGTGCTGTGGTGGGCAACCAGTATTTTATTCTGGTCTGTGATTCAGAATGGCCATCTTTTATTTCCAGACGTCAGCTGATTTCCATTTATATAGACTTTCTAACTGCTTAATTACACTGAGAAAAGATGATGACAAAACGGAAACTGCAACTGGCTGGTTGAACCATTTCATAGGTCTAAGACATCTGTCAGGTTGGTAGGTGTTCCTGGCCAAAGCAGAGAAAGTGTAGGGGAAACACGAAGGCCACAACAGGCTGTTGTCAGCATCTTCTGGAGAGTGGTATGATACTGTGTCACACAAACATGTGTGCTACACACCCACACAGCAACAGAGGCACTAGTGGCTCCACAGATGAGGATGCTTGTAGACATCCTCAGAAGAACTTCAGTGTCTGGGTTGCCTTAAACAATGAGTGCTGTTAATGATGCTTGCATGCGTGTCACACATCCAGCTGCAGTGATTGTGTCAATGTTCCTACAGGGGACACAGTCCACAAAGAGCATCAGACTTCTCCAGTGCCAACATCAGCTACACAAATGGCCACCACAACCCCAACACCAACGACCACGACGACGGATCCTTCCACCACAACACCAAAGCCAACCACACCACCTGCAACAACCAGAACCACAACAGTTGCAGCTGCAGCCAAGACTCGAGCTGGACTGCAGAGGGTCAGAGATATAGGTCAGTAGCATGGATGTTTGAATTGCTTTCCCCCTGACCTACAGCTTTCCTAAAATTTAAGGAACAAGACATGCAGCTGAATATTATACCATGATTTAGTAAATCATGAATTCAGCAATTCAATGTAGAAATATAAGGAGTGGATAAAGAAATTAATTCCAGAAGATGGGGTGGAGTTAGAGTTGTGGTATAGCCTTCAAGGTACATACAAAAGCAGCATGTCTCACATAAACCCAAGCGTGTGTAGATTCTCCGAGATAAGAGTTCATCTGCAGTAAGCAGTACAACTATAGACGGTCTTTATACTGGTGTATAAATTGATTCATGGGGGAGTAAGCTCTCCATCCCCAAATGCTGTCATGATTTTCAGGTATAGGTGTCCACAAATAGTACTTTGATTCACATGTCTGGGCTGAGAGTTCAACAAATAGGTGAAGATTCATTTTAGAATTAATTTTGTGATAACTTTCAATAAATGAAAGTTGTAATATATTTTTTCTAACAGTTTGGGGATTTTAAAGATTAAAACACTGTGAAGGAATCCTCACATTATTTTTTCACACCTAGTTTTCCTTAACCTTTTCTTTTCTGTTATTCTTATTCATTAACATTGGGGTATTTTGGTTCAATAGCCGAAAATTAAAATCTCATATTTTTAGGTTCAAGCAGCGTCCACCCAGCATATTCATCTGTGGTAGCTGCAGCATCAAGTAAGTATGGTGAAGAAGTATGCGCCACAAGGCATGCAGTACAGTGTACTTTAAGGCAGCAATGATTCAATAACCTTTCAAGCCTCAGCAAACTCAATGACTGCATCCAAGACTGGATTTAAACTGAAAAACAGACACTTGGCCTGAATGTCAGAGATGCTGATCACCCAAAGCTCTGGGGAAGCCTTTCTAGTGAATACTATGTATTTCAGCCTTGACAAATGCTGGGTTTCGCAACACTTGAGACAAAGCTTGTGCTGTTTGAATTATGTTTTTCCTATTGCTTCCTTCTGTCTTACTCTCTCAAAGGGAGACTTGATTTAGTTGTAAGATACATGATGCAGAGTGCTGCCTAGCCATCTAAACTTAGGGCTGAGAGATCTGAAATGCCAACTAACGTTAAATCAACGCTCTTTCAAAAGCCTCAGGCTGTGCTTCTGAGTCTGGCATAAATGTGATGTTATTCCTGGCACGCCACTCGTGTTATTGACAGCAGAGTGTCGGCTCCTCAGAGCTCTGCATCTTGATCCAGAAGCCTGCTCCCATTCCAGTTCCCTGCCTGCAATGCAAGTATTTAGAGGTGTTTTCCCATACAATGTGTAATTGCTCAGCTGTGCAGTCAAGTAAAGGAGAACATTTTCACTGTTTGCAAGTTTCTGAGCATAGGGATATGATTGTTTTTGAGTGAAAAGGGAGCTGGGCCATCATAAGGTTTTATGCTCTGTCACTACTTCTGAGTGTCTTGAGCTCTGCTTTGCTCTCACATACATAACTGGCTGTCCCTGCTGCCAAGTAATGCAGAGCCAAGCACATGGCAGGGCAGGTATCTTTTGGGCGATTCAGGTCTTGAGGGAAAGCATTGTTAAGTCAAATTTAGCTGAGAGCTCAGAATAAGGGCAGGAGCTGGAAGGGTTAATCTTACCAAGTCACATGTGCAGGTATGTGTATGGCCGGATTTACAGAAGTACCAACACAATTCAAAAGGTTTAAATTCAGTGGGAATCTGCATCATTTGGTACCTAATGTGCCTGTAAACCTGGTCCCGCTTGTTGCTCTCTTTTCTATTTCCTATTCCCTGCAGGCTGAGCACAGAAGAGGCCATTATTGTCTTTACTAGCAATTTGGAAACCCTGTTTGAGGTTCCCCAGCCAGCAAGAGATGCATGTTGAGGGTAAAGTTCTGGCAACACTGAAATCAGTGGGAAGGTTGTATTTGTCTTTAATAAGACCAAACCTTCAGTCAAAAAATGAAATAACAAAAATAAAAAAGCAATCACTTTTTCAAGTCTTTGACTGGTCACTTAATTGCAATTTGGATCTATCTTTCTTCACAATTTTCTTTACTGAAGTTCTAAACTTAAATTAACTCCATAAAGATTAAAGTGATCAGACTTAGGGACAGGTTATTGTGAGCTGGAAGAGTGGTGGAGACCTACTTTGGATTTCAGAGACTTCGTTTCTAGGACCATGTCCAGCATGTCTGTACTTGGTATCTGGCTTCCTGAATTCTTTTGATCTCGTCTTGATTCTAAAAGAGAAGAACTGGCTAAAAGAAATACAGAAAGTACAAATACAGTTTTGAAGCAATGACCATACACAAAGCAGTTTATGAGTTTTCTCCGTCTGAGGAGCCTTTAAGACTCACTCCTAGTATCCAGGCCGGAGTTTCTGATGATGCTGTTGGCCTTAACCAGAGTTTGGTGTGACCAGACAGAATCAAATGTTCTCCTGTCCAGTTTGGCTCACAGGGACTCGCAGACCTACCTCTCACAGGGCATAGGTAGTTTGCCTGCAAAAGACACCTCAAAAGTAAATAACCTTGAAATAGAGCACAGTCAGAATGAGCATGGCTGTGGCTGCTGTCAGCTCCAGCATATCCATTTCCAGCCACTGGCACTGGCAAAAGTTCACAGGGGCAAAAGAAAAGCAGGACTTGCTGCTTAGAGCATTAGAGCAGGGGCAAAACTCCTCCATCCTAGCTCTTGCTATTCTTTCCCCTCTATCTTCTGCTTGTCAAAGATACAGAAACAGGAAAAATACATAAGACTCTGCTGTATCGCAGGACTGCTGCTTTAAAGACTTGATGTGGCAAAACTGCTAAATGAAAAACCACTGACGCGACTAGCATGACATTTGACAGCTTAGTCCTATCTGCCCTACTAGCAAGTGCAGCACTTCACCAGTGCGGTGTGCGGTAAGGGACGATCCCGAGGGGGAAGCAGCAATGGCAGCAGGCTTTGAAAGTGGAAGCAAACTCTCTCCTGCTCTGGGCATAACATTAACTTCAGCCACTCTCTGGTGCAATGACAGCTTCTGCCTCTTTCCAACAGCAGTTAGCCCGGCATGCTCCCAAGGGCCACAAACCCACTTGCCCTCTCCCACCCCAGCTCTTCAAGTGATCCTTTCTTGCACAGCTCCTTGGACCCTAGATAAATATTGGGAATAAATCCAGTGCTCCTGTGAACACTGCAATCATAAGCCATGTCGCAATCCTCGGTGCCACGCTGAGGCACTGAGCTGGCAACCAAGCATCAGGCAGTGAGTTACTGGGCATCCAGCCACCACCACCACTCCTCCTCCTCCACCTCTGTGTCTGCCCCAGCTAGAGAAGGCATGGCAGAAACCAGCTTACTGGGGGATGGTGGTAACACGCCTTTGGGGGGGTACAGCAAGACGGAACAGCCCTGAGCCCCACCGCAGTCAAAAGGAACAGAGAGAGAAATCCAGGTTGCTAACACAAGTGTGGACGGTAGGATTTATTCATTTTAAAAGTGACAAAAAATACTTCTGATACTGAGCTAATCTCTCTCCTACCCTCTTGTACTCTGTTTCTGTTGATCTTGTAAAGAGTGTTATATACACATTCAGGCTCAGTTGTGGCAAACCTGAAACAAGGTGAGCTCTCAGCTCAGAGTTCATTTTCTTCCACCTCTTTGGCACATACCTATCTCCCACGTGGAAAGCGTGCCCTGCACAACCCCACACAACACTGCGCACAGGCAGACTTTTCCCTCCACAGCCTCAAAACTCAGCCTGGGCTAGCTGTGGTCCATCTGGAGCCAGAGCTACAAGCTTACAGAGTTTAAAAGCCTTGCCAGTTTGGCAGATGAGCCTGTTATTTCCTCAAACAGGATCTCTTTGGCTCCTGGAGTTTACAGGGTCTCAGGACAGCTACTAGAAATCCCATCAAAGGGTTCCCAGTGGCCTGTAAAAGTTCGATTTTGGGTCAAACGCAAGGTATTTGCTCTCACCTAATTTTGCAATATCAAGTTTCCAAGGAGCAGCAATTCCTGTTTTCTGAGACAACCATGCAAAATGGCCTCGTTTATGATACCTTATTGGTGAAAATATCTCAGAGGCCCCTGTCCAGTGTTCACAGAAGTCAGCTAAAACATTCCCACTGATTTCACCAGGCTTTGGAATTAATCTTTCTGGGAAAACTAATGAATAAAGGCTTGTTAAAGGATAGCTTTGTTAACAAGCTTCTTAAGAATAATTAATTAAATGAAAGGCATGATTAAAGACGTGGTTTTCATCTGCAAATGCATTGAGCCTTTAGTATTTTTGAACAATGGGAATTTAATAACCAAATTACCTTAAAAGAAAGCCTTTTGTGTAGACAGTGGTGAAGATGTGTCAGACACATGAATTTTCCCACATTATTTTTGTCATTGTCTCAGTATTTACAGTCTGCCTGCTTACTTGTGCCCGCTCACTCTCTGCAGAAAGGGTAGCATCTGGCCTGGGGGGTTGCTTTGGGTTTGGGGCTTTTTTTAACCTTCCTTACACAACTGGCACAAATGGATGGTACTGAAATAGAAATAAACATAGATAACCAGTGTGAGTAAGAGAAGGAAAGTTATAAGGGAAAGCCAATCACAGCAGTAACTACAAACCTTTTACATGCACACCAGAGACTTGTACAAGTAATATTCATAACTGAAGGGAATGTTAACTAGGCTAATCTATATGACAGACAGAGCAAGACAAACCTTTTTTTTAAGCTGGCTCAAAATATACAGTTAACATTTGAGAAAGTATATTAATGAAAACTCTCTATATATGAGCCATTAACTCTGACAGCTATAAAATGAGACTCAGTGAAAAACTCACGTAGCAGTAGTCTTGAACCAAACATGGTATATATCACACTTTTCCATTTTGATGTCTACTTAGGACAGGTTCAGGCTGCACAAGGAAGAGGACAGAATACAGGTATGTCTTAAATCAATAGTAACTAGTAATTTGTATTGCTAGAATACTAGAAAACCTTGTGTTTAAGTTGCATGTACTAACCAATATAATATTTTCAAAGCATTCAGGGGCGCTTCCACCTCTGCAAGTAACAAGAATATTTTACGACCCAATACAGGTAAAGACATTACAATCTCTTCTCTAATTCCTCCCTGTAGCTAGTTCCACCACTCACATCTACTGAGTCATTCAGTAACGCTCTGTTTTTCACACCTAACCACATTCATAGCAGGATGCAGTGAGAACAGATATAACACTGCTTATTGCGTGACAGTAGCGTAACTTTTAGGAAAAAAAGAAATGGGAATAATTAAAATTAGAATTGTTCTCAAAATAGTATTCTAAAACCATTTATAAAGGTCTTTTATGACATTTGCAGATGCAAAATGAGAAGGGAATTTTGTGTCTGTGCATGTTTGGGGGATGAAGGCCTGACCCTGAGAGGAGGAGATGCGTGTTTTCAGTTTGCAGGCCCTGAGCACTATCAGCATCTCAGGACCCACTACCACTTGTTCCATGCACAGGTGTATAGCTACACTGCCCAGCACCAACTAACATTTAAACTCTTTTCTTCTGCTTCTGCCAACCTCTTTCAGTTTTTAAATTCCTTTTTTTAAAATCCATAGTTTCTATCTTCCTTTTCCATTTGGTTTGAAAACGTGCAGAAAGAGAGCTCGGAGCTACCACATCCCTTGCAATCGTGCTTCTCTCTCCTCATCCGCTGGTGTCTAACCTCTCCCCTCTTTGTCAGATCATGCAGGTACTCAGCACCAAGAGCCTGTTGCCGCCTTCTGGAGGGCCGCCGGCTCTCCAGCCCACCTGGGTGAGCAAGTTTGCTAGCAGCAGGTTTTCTGCGCTCTCTTTCATAATTTTAGCAACTCAAAATTAGCCCTCAAGCAGTACCACAGATTGTTTTTGTGTGTCCTGGAGGAGGACCAGGACAAGCCTCACACACTGAATGCCAACTAGCAACTTCCTGAATGCGAAAGGCAAAGGACAGCTCTGTTGCTGGCAAGCTGTTGTTTCAGGCCATGGGAACCAACATCTACAGCAGTGTTTACAATTTTCCTTATTTGTTAGTCAAAATGAGGAACAAGAAAACAGCTCTGTGCAGGCTCTCAGGTTTGCAGAGCTAAATCTTCTATTCCTGTTGCTCCAAGTTGCCTTCAGGCTGATTGCGACTGCAGAGGTTGCCTTTAATATTGAGTGTAGAAACACCACCTGTACTTTTTTTTCCCCTCCCTGGGTGTGCAATTCACCATCCTTCACCAGCAAGCAGCCCCATCAGCGGGTGCTCTGCAAGGCCACCGACAGCTTCCAGGGGCTCCAGAGCGTTTGGTGCATATACAAACACTAACTCTCCCTTGACAGGACAGCAAAGTTTCTCAGAGATGGATTTTGCCATGGAGCAGCTAGAGCAGGGATGTGAGACCGGGTAGCAGCAAGGCAGGCAGAGCTGCCCCTCACTGACAAGGGCTGCAGACCCACAGAGCCCCAACAAGAAAAGCAGAGCAGGTCCAGTGGTGGTACCTGGGGCTAGCCGACAGCCCAGGCTGCCAGACAAGTGCCCAGCAATGAGGCAGCCCTGACCAACTGAGGCAGGACACCAGACCAGCAAGGCAAGGTCAGGATTGGGACAGCAAAGTACAAGACTAGGCACAGATGCAAGGAGCAGAGGCAAGGGTATGCACTTACATGCTGTCCCTGGGCAGCACAGGTGGAGGCCCCCATGGATGCTGCCCACAACCCTAGCTCACACACAGCCCTTGCTCACTGTTGCACCCAAGCCTGGGCCAGGGCAATGGAGCTGTGCTGAGGTGGAGCTGACCTCAAGCACAGGCAGCCAAACCTACTGGGGAAGGAGAGGCTGTAGAGCCTAGAGGGTGGCCCCTGGGCCCTGAGGGCTTTGGTGAGAGCTGGCAAGCATGGGAGGGGTATTGTGACAGGAGAGAGCAAAGCGGTCATTCATGTTGAGGTTAGAGGACTTTCTGGATAATATGGGCTAAATAAGTTTACCCAGCAATCTCCCCATCAAAATGACAATTTGTAGTTGACCTAGTTGCACCATATTTAAAATGGATATACTCCTCCTCCTAAGATTACTCTGTTCCCTCCCTTTTATACCTCTCCTCTTTGTTTCAGTCTCCTTCTCTATCCCTCTGGTTTCCATCCCTGTTTGTCTTTCTCACCTCTTTTTGGCCATGCTGATATTACAGCCATTTCTTTTTTTTTTCTAATCTCACAGGTTTTGTGCTCCCCCGACTCCCTTTGCCCTTGTTAAAATCCAGTGCCCACCTTTAGAGGGGGGACAGAGGAGGCAACATTTTCCTGTGAGGACAGCAGAGCAAATATAGTGCCTGTAAACATGCCAGTCATGGCAATGCACTAATTACGTGACACCACATATAGGGCAGGGATAGCCTGTGGTGTCAGACCTGCCTTCCCAACAGGGCTGAAATAGGAAGAGCCCTAACACCTGGACCAAAGGATGTGCTGGATAATCCTCAGGCTAGCCAAATCTTTGCCAGAGAGGCAGGGGAACACAGTGCTGAGCCTTGTTTAAATCGAAGTCAGAGTTTGACTCCACCTATTTGCTTAAGGCACCTTGAGGTCCCCCCAGATACGATTACAAAGCACAAATTTTCCATCATGAATGATTCTGTTTTCTCCATCACAGAACAAGAAGGGAAAAACCCACAAACACATACTTGCTATATTCCCAATGAGCCCCAAACTTTTTTTCAGCCCAGGTTTTGGCAGCTTGGATGCATTGCTTCCAAGCAGCCAATTTTTCTAACGATCAAAGGGACATTCCTGAACAACTCCTTGCTTTCTTGGAAAGGAGAGTTGTTTTTCTTGATCCTACCAAGTGTGCACATGCTGCTCTGCAAACAACAGTGATCAGTTCTGTGGGTTTGGCCGGGCTGTCGAGGAACTTCCTCTCATCGGCTCAGGTTAGCAAAAGGATATGCTGGGAAAACAACCACCCTGACACATGGGTTGCCTGCGCAGCTTCTTGCTGTACATTCTTCAGAAGGTCTCAACTCTTCCAAGCACTTAACAATGCACATTAAGTGTCTTGAAATTCTATACTCACTTAGGCCACAATCTTTTTCAAGACAATTACACTGGAGTGTGATAGTGGTGTCTTTTTGTCTTTTTTTTTTTTAAAAAAAAGATCTGTCTTGGAATATTTTAAAAATCAACCCTTGATTTTATGGGCATCAGGTGAAAAAAAAATAATCCCTAGCTACTTATAAAGAATAATAATTTCCCCTTTCAGGTATGCATTTCATTGAGAGCTTGCTTTGTTATGTGTCTAGGACTACATGCAAGAAATAGAGCTCTCACCTGGATTTATGGGTCACTCAGAAAGCTGTATGTTCTGCATATTTGCAGTCAGCCCAAACCCCTTGGCACTTATCTAGTGATTTTCTTCATTAAGAAGAAAAAAAACAGGGGTTTTCTTGCCACAGAAAGTTTTAAAAGAGTGTGAGTCATGAGAAGACTGCTCAAAGAAGCAATAGTCAGCTCTCATCCATAGGGGTTTGGACACACTAGAGCACCAGCCGTCATCTGAGTTGAATTGGTTCTTGAGAAGAGTGAATCTAGAAAAACTTCAGCATTGCTCCTACTGATAAAAAGCAGGCTTTTCCTGGAGTTACCAAAAGGCATCTGTCTTTTTGAGCTTAAACAGTCAGAGAAGTTAGGGGGGCCTGCACTGCAGTTACTGAGGATAGACCCTGGCAACGAGCTGGCAGCAGACACAGACCCGCACTAAGTGGAACAGACATGTTCCCTTGCTCATGTCCTGTAGGCTCACATCCCTGCTTACAAAGAAGAGCTGGCAGATCTTTGCACAGCTCCTTGCCTGGTTTCATGTGCAGTGGAGTTCCTACTGCCTTAAGCACCTTTTTGCACTGCAACTCAGAGAGACACGTATTTGTACAGAAGACTCAGGAAGCGTGGGGGCCTTCTTCATGGTTTGCTCCTTGGCTGTATTTTTCAGCTGGTCGGGCTGAAAAGTAGCTTCATAGGAATCTTTTCTTTTTGCAGTCACTGGACACTTCTCTGCCCTGGGAGGGTGAAGCACAGCTTTTGAGGTTATCTACTCACAAGCTGGTGTCACTGAAGTCTGTTGTTCTCAGTGACAGCATTCAGGAGACACATTGGCCACTGATAACAAACAAGAACCAGCTCTTCTCTATGGATAGGGTCCTCCTGCTCTGCAACCAGCACCCCTAGCTCCAGTTGCTGCTGTTTCCTCATGACTCTGCTGCGGGATGTACAAAATTCTGGCAAACAACCCTGCCCAGCTGGATGATAAACTAGGAATATTCCTTTTGCCTTTCCTCCTGTTTCCTTCCCGGTTATCCAGGCCTGCCCTTCCTTCACCCTACTTCTTCTAAGCAAAATCACAGCAAAACTTGTGTGTATCATGACTGACTTCTCAGCCTTTTGCTTTTCTGAGTTTTTAGATTCTTTCTAGGGTATCTAACCAGTGCTCAGCATAAGGAGGGAAGGGGGTCTGGAAAAATCACCTTAGCAAAGAAACATGATGGAGTTCCTCCTACCCTAAGGGAGACCACACATCTTATTCAGCCATCTGTCTCATGCAACAAGTTTCCCTCCCAAAGAGAAGCTGATAGCTCCTAGCTGTAATGGTAACCTAAGGGCAAGGTCAGTGCTCTCACTAGGCTAGAGGACTCTGGCAAGCCCACGACTTTTCCCAAACCTACATTTTGGTTCACCTGCTGGCTCTAGGCAAGACTGCACCAGCTGCCAGTGTGGGTAGGGAAACTCAGGTATGGGAGACTGTACGGATTCAATTGGCCTGAGATACATGTCTTTGTAAACCACTCTGAACAAACCTGGAGATGGACTGTCGGGGCCAAGGATCTCATCAGTGCTCCTTGGTACCGTTCTTGTCCTAGTTGGCTGCAAGAGCTTTCATCTGGCTGTAACCCAGAACAGAACATCACTTTTCAGAAAAGCTCTTCAGCAGGCTCCAAAACCAGACACTTTGGGGTTTATTTGTGAAAGCAGCAATTTTGATTAAGTTTTCCATGCTTGATAGGCTGCATGCAAAATGTAGACAAATTCTTTGTGTCTGGATGGGTTGAGGGAACAGAAAAGTCCATAGATGAGAGGTACTTGGAGATTTTCAGTGGAAAACAATCTAAGCCAAGCAAAAGTACACTGAAGTCAGTATACTTACCTCAGTATCAATGCAATTTAGAGGAACAAGACAAAAACAGATCTAAAGAGACGTATTTGAAATCATAAAAAAAGATTAATGCTCTGGAAGTAGTGATACAAGGCTCCTAAATATGGCTTCAAATGTGCGCATAAAGGTTTCCAGCTTTACTGATTTCCTTCAGTCCTAGTTTTTAATGATAATTCACTGTATGAATTGACCTTTTCTAAATGGAGTCAGAGTTTTGTAATCTCTAGCAATTCCATTATTTTCAGTAATAATTTTTCCTCTCTTTCATATGTGAAAGCAATGGAAACAGACTTGTGGAAACCTGGATTGAGCCTTTTTGACACAGGTAAATATTTAAAGCATCCAGTAACTAACTGGTTTCCATCACACGTGGGGAATGCTAACTCTATCCATCAGGCCTATGACACTGCTGATAACAATCTCATTTTAAGGAGTAATTACAGTATTTAAAATGACAAACAAGGTATGTAGTTTACATCTTAGTAGTTAAAATTATTCTGTGCTTGCATCAGTCTCGAGTTCCTGCCTAAAGCAGGAGCAGAACAGATGAGCTTTGGAAACAGTTGGCAGGAAGGGGGTTCTAGCTACTGAAATCCATTTGTAAATAAGAAGGTATTTTGGGAATGCTACCGTTGGGATAACAGTCTAGAGTTGCAATCAGTGAAGACGATGACAGATTATTCTGATGTCAATGCACTTAGGAAAGATATTCAAATAAGAAAAGGAGGGTTTACAGAATCACAGAATGGTAGGGGTTGGAAGGGACCTCTGGAGATCATCTTGTCCAACCCCGCTGCGTGAGCAGGCACACCTAGAGCAGGGGGCACAGGACCGCGTCCAGGCGGGGTTTGAATGTCTCCAGGGAAGGAGACTCCACAGCCTCTCTGGGCAGCCTGTGCCACTGCTCTGGCACCCTCACAGGAAAGAAGTTTTTCCTCATATTTAAGTGGAACCTCCTGTGTTCCAACTTGTGCCCATTTCCCCTTGTCCTGTCATCGGGCACCACTGAAAAGAGTCCAGTCCCATCCTCCTGACACCCACCCTTCAGATACTTATAAGCATTGATAAGATCCCCCCTCAGTCTTCTCTTCTCCAGGCTCAACAAACCCAGGTCTCTCAGCCTCTCCTCATAAGGGAGATGCTCCAGTCCCTTGATCATCCTTGTGGCTCTCCTCTGGATTTGTTCCAGCAGATCCCTGTCCTTCTTAAACTGGGGGGCCCAGAACTGGACACAGCACTCCATATGTGGTCTCACCAGGGCAGAGTAGAGGGGCAGGACGACCTCCCTTGACCTGCTGGCCACATTCCTTTTAATAAGCTGAGTGTAAAGAATAATGAGCATCATTGAAAATTTCTGACATTTTAACCTTAGAAACTACAACATGGAGACATTTTTATAATTACTGGTGAGGGGAAAAAAATCCCTACCTTTGTAGCAGGCTCAAGTAGTAACAAGATCAAGACTTGCACAACCTTTATTCAGGAGCAGTTACCAACTGCAGATTCAACTTGTTCAATATTTAAGGGATCTCTGTCCTTGTGAATATTTAAAGCAGACTACACAAACTACAGGCCAATTCATTACAGGGTACTCTCTCTTTTATGAGGGGCTGGACCATCCAATATAAGATGTCTTTTCCATCACCAGTTTTGTTGCTGGAGAGGGCTGTGCTGGTGGCCCTTGTAAAGACCATTCCCTTGAACATTCTGCTTACTTAAAAGCTGAGGCATGACTAATCCTTGCACTGGCTGTGACGAGGAGCATAACCCATATGCATTAGCTTGCAAATCCAGTATCAGCAGCTACCGTCAAAACTTGCATCATCCCAAACATGAACAGATCTCCCTTCTCCAGCAGCAGCAGTCTGAGCCAGAGAGAGGAAATATTTCTATCTGATGTAGCTTAAGCCTTCGGTGTCCTTATTTAGAAAAAGCTACAGGACGAGGGCCAGGAGTGCAGAGCAGTATTTTGAGGCAGAAAATGACAGATCACATTAAATGCAATGAGAAGTTGGCATGGGGGAAGGGATGTTGTATTAATAGTTTCTCAGCAACTGAAGTGCCTGCATTGACTGATTCATAAAGTCTGATGAATTCAGATTGCCACTTCAAAGGAATGGTTTCTAGCATGGATGTAGTCACTGCTGTCTTACTTAAATGAATGGAAAGTTTAATCAGCATGGACAGCTGTAACAATCAGTGAAGGGAACTTTAATTAGCATGGAGTAGACTGCCCATGCAGTAAGTTGAAATTCCCATGGCAATAACAACATTAAATTGGATGGGCAGAGCAGGGAGGCCTATAGAGACTGACCACCTCCCCAGTTAGTTGGGGAAGATGATTTGGTGGGTGACCTTATTGTTACACTAAGCTCAAATCAGCCAGCTGACCCACAACCTTCAAAAGCTGGTAATTGCACTGGCAAATAAAAATGAAAAGTGCTGCATTGCCTACACTTGGGTTTTCCATATTGACAAAGCTAATGTCAGCTGTATGCCTGGGTAAGGAATACAGATCTTATTGGATGCAATAAGATATCAAATGAATGAGGCAGGTAACTATGAATTAGCTTCCCTAAACTATTTAATTGCTAAAATGAATGGCACATGTTAATATCTAATTTCACTAGGGTGTTAAATCCACCTACTTTCTGTTCTGCAAATAAGGCAAGCGGGGGGAGCTGCACATATGGGATACCAAGCTGGTACATGTGAGGTATGTGGTGTGCAGGCTGCAGGATGAAGCATGGCTTTGGTCTATTACCGAGGAACTGTTGTGTGCCCATGTAATTAAAGCCTGTACTGGAACATACACAGTCAGAAGGGCAAGCTGCTGACGAGTTCAGGTTTTAAAGAAAAAAACACAATCATCCTCATCCATGTAGCTGACAAAGGGAGGCGATCTATGGGTCCAAGTAATTGCTTCCTTTGTCTGTCTCTCTCATGTTGTCTGTATCTTCTGCTTCAGAGAAACCCACCATAACCCAGTGCTGCCAGCAAATGAGCCGTTGACCCTCCCAGCCACCCTCTGCCCAAGCATCTATGTGGCCAGAGGGTGAGCTGCATCAGGGAGCTGGCCCAGCCCATCATTATCCTTTCCTTTCTTCCCAGTTTAACTCTATTCTTTCCCCCTTCTACTTGCATCCCACCAACACCAGGCAGGCACAGGGCTGGTAGCAGGGCAGGAGCAGGTGGGTGGGTGCTTCTCAAGAGGAGGGCTCTGCCTTTGGGTGGTGGGGCTGGTTCGCACCACCTGAAAGTGTCCATGGGACTGTGCCTGCAGGCATTTACACATCGCAAAATAAGGGCAAAGATCGGGCATCGCCAAATCATACTGGCTAGCTTTTTCTCTCCCAGGTTTGGGAGGCTGGTGGAGCTGCAGAGTCACCAGGTGTGAGTGCGCAGCCCAGCCTCAGCCTGCAAGAAACACTTGGCCCTGTGACTACTTCCTTCAAAGTGCAATCCTGCAGCTCTTGCTCCTTTACTTTACTTTGCCTGGCTGCTAAACCACCCTCTTTCACATTTATCTAAGAAGCAGCCACAGACAGCCTCACAGCCCAAATTCACTCTCCTCCTCTAACCCTGTCCTGTTTCATCTCCCTGTGCCACCTTGGGCCACTTGTGCCTCTCCGTGCCTGCAGCTGATAGGTTTGCTCCCATCAAGTATTTTCAGTTAAAACACTCCTCAGTCACCCATGCCCTGCAGTGCCTCGCATAGCAGAGGGCTTATCTCTCAGGAGCAGCAGCTGCACCTGTACAGGATTTGCCTCATGCCTTTCCTCAGGACAGAGGCAGATTTGGTCCCTGGCAGCAAGACTTTCAGACCTGAGACAGGTCAGAAATGTTTGCTACAGCAGATGTCACTGGACAGAGCTGTTTTGCATCATCCCTGTTCCAAAAATGTCACTTTTCCACAGTCAGGAGCCAGTGCCCAGCCTCAGGCAGTGCTGCCCCAGCACCGCCACTCTGCCTCCCCCTGCTGATGTTTCCCCCATCCAAATGGGCCTCCTGAGGGCAAGCACACACCATCAGGAGCGCTCTCCCCTGTTCCTTGCCTGGGAGCTTATCCCAGGTGTGCAGAGGGGCAAGACAAGAGGCACAAGCCAGCAACATGCCAGAAAACAGCTCTAGCTGTGAGGAACAAAGCTACCTAGAGCCTGGCTCCCCAGCCCACCTTCGAACAGGGCCAGCCAGCTATGGCAGGAGAGGACCAGCTCCACTAATTGTGGGGTTGAGGCATTTCTGGCACAAGAGCAAGTGGCAGGATAGGTGGAGAGCCCCTCTACCCTGTCCAGAAAGCATCTGCTCCAAAGCTTGGGTAGGAGCACAGGGAGGCTGCACACAGCAGGCTGCAGGCACTGCAGGGCACCACGTGCGCAGTCAAAAAAACCGCACCAGCCCTGGGGCTGTCCTAACCTGGCCGGTCATAGCCAGGGAAATTCTCAAACAAAACACACAAAGAAAGCACTAGCTCTTGCTAATCTTTTTGCCTTTTACCTATTTCATTCATACATAACCACATGAGCTCCTGTACAAGGTCAAACCCAGTGCTCCAGCTAGCTTAGTGTCCTGCCTCTAGCAAAAGGCAACAGCAAATGCCTGGGGATGAGCAAAGCGGAGGGAAATCACAGTGCTGCTGACAGCATGTCTGTTCAGTCCCTGCAGTAAAAACTTTCTTCACTGGCAGCTGAATAAAAAACAAGAAGCCAAAGCAACCTTTCTGTCCCCCAAGGATGCTGCAGTGTCCTGTAGCCTCCCGGCAGGGGATCAGGCACCAGGTCAGCTTTACATTAGGCATTGCATTCTCAGACTTAATACAAACTCGGCCCCTGACCCAAAACTATGTGCAGCTTTCAGCACGCAGGTGGAAGGACTCTAAGTAGTTGTATTTGCCCCTTAAGAGGGGTGGATCATTAGACATAACTGGAATGGAAATAGGAGTGGTGATGGAAGGAGCTGGAGTTGGTATTTCCACCCATTTTCTTGGCTGTTTTCTGCATTATTATGGCTTAGACATTAATATTTTCAGCAATGAGCTTAGGTGATGCATGTGCTCAGAGCTGTTACATCTACCATCATATTTAGGTGGTGACCTTCACTATGTCCCTTTGCCGCCTGCACTCTCTTTACATACACTGATTCTCTCATGCTTGGCTTGCTTGTGGCTGGCTGCTGTGGAGAGACAAACTCTGCGGCACCTAGAATGTCTCATCTTTTTTCTCTATAAAGCTCACACTTTCTAAAATTTTATTTTTACTCTCTGAAGTCTTGTAGTCTTAACTTATTTGGTGATGAAGATTTAAGGAAGTCTTCCTCCTCCTTTTTTTATAAAAGTTAATATGCAGTTTACAAAAATAAGACATTCTGCTGTTCTTTTGACCAACTGCTTCCTTGATGAGTGCTCGCTTTGGGGCTTGTCTGATCATTGCTGTCTCTTCTGAGGATTATCCCAGCTAAATCCCCTTAATCTTGTCATGCTGTAGGGAAAAGAAACAGCTTTTTGCCCTTGCTCGGGAGGGAGATGCTGTACCATCAGAGACTCTCACCAGACATTCAAGTCATGAGTGAAGTTCAGCATTTTCAAACCTTGTGACACCAGCCTGATGACACCCTGTGAGTCAGTACATCTCACAAGGACATAAACTCAAGTTTCCAAGGCTGTTACCACCCAAATATCTCAGTTGGGGCCTCAGCTAAAATCCACTAGTGACCAGTGAGACTCTTTCCCATGCTTGACTGTAGATCTCTGCCACCATTTACCCTGTTTCTTTTGTGCTTTCCAAAATAACGCAGTCCTCCAGGAGCACCTGAAGAGCTGTGGCTTGCATTGCTTCCCCAGCTGTAACATGTTGGGGTGAGTTGCTGCCTGTACCTTCTCCAGACAGAAAAACAACATGCTAAATCTGTTGCTTGTCTGCTTTGGACATTGTGCAGCTCGTTGTGAAGCACAGCAAGCCAGGGGGGTGGCCGTGCAGGTTCTCTCAGGGTCAAAGTGCTGGGAGGTCACCACCCCGCACCACGGCCACCAGCCTCTGCACCTGAGGAACCCGCTACTTGTGCGTGCTGCACTCAAGCCCTTGCAGTGAGGAAACTGACTTGCAGAGAGGAGTCAAAGTTGATGCTTGGAGAGATTTTGGTGGCACTTCTAGAAATGCCTCCACTCTTGTTTTGTCTTAGAACTGATGCAGGTAGAAAAACATAAGCTCCAAGGATGTTTTCCCCATCCTCATTTACCTCCTACTTCAGTCTTCAGGCCAGGGGGGTACTCTGTAACCACACCGTTGCCTGCTTCCTTCCAGAGGGAGGGCAGCCACTGAGCACACACTGACAGAGCCTTTCCTTCCTCTCTCTAGGCTTCAGCTCAAAGGAAGAATTGAATCCGAAGCCACTGGAGTCCATCTCCCAGGGGAACCCAAGTATGTACTTCAGAATTAATCTCATAATTAAATTATACCATTTTATTAATTACATGTTGCTAGAATACATTCAAATTAAATATTAAAAGGTAAATTTTCAAGAAAGCCTAAGAAACTTGTGTAATGCATTTTTCCCTTGCAGAAGAACAGTAAGTGCTCTCTGCCAAACCCCCGTCATGCACATAACTGGTTGTTCCTTCTACAGGGAAGGAAATAACAGCCAAGATATAGCTTACCTGGGCAGGGAGATGGTGGCTGCTCACCGCTACCTCTTCCTGGGCAGTATCAGCTCCACATTCCTGGGGTGCAGAGCTTCGCTCAGGGACTTTGATGGTGGAGGACAGCAAACCAATGTGTTGTGGCCAGGGTTAGATGCAGCCCTGCTGACCAGAGCAGGCTTCCGTGGCTATGCTGAGTGCGGGCACCCTTCCCACAGCAGTGGGTGGGAGGGAATGAAACCACCTGAGAAATGGATCTGGTGCCTGCTGCAGCAAGAAGAGAGAGGATACAAAGGGAGCATCAAGGATCCCTCAGTCCAGGGATGCAGACATAGGGTCCCCTGCTCTGAAAAGGAAATCTTCTACAGCTCTTTATAATTAAAGGCAGATTTGCCCATTAACTCATCTTTAGGTGGGGCCCACAGTAGAAGGAGAAATAGAAAGCAGGCTCTGGGTGGAGAGATGGGGTCATCTGCCGCCTCCTCATGGCAAGTAGTCCTGGAGAGGGGGCTTTACCCTCCCACCAGCGCCAGGGTCCTCTCTTGCTCATCCTCCAGCAGCTGAATGCTGTCTCTCACAGAACTGGTATTTCAAGGACTCTTTACATTAACTACTAAACCTGAATGTCTATACATTCTCAGGTGCTCCTCCTAATCCTTAAAAGGATTTTTTTCTCTATCAGAGATGTCAAATACACCTAAAACTGATACAGAAATAAGGGAAAGAAGAAGAAAAGGGGAAGGATCTGCCCTACAGACCCGATTGCACTGCAGGAAAGCACAGCCTAGTGTAGCAGAGATACAGGCAAGCAGAGCTGTGTTTCCAGCAGTTGAACTGAGTTAAGGCACACCAGAATCAAAACTCTCGTCCCACCGATACCTCTAGGACCGTAAAAGCTATGATTTAGATCTTGCCTCCCTGCAAATCAGAAAGCACTCAGCTCCCTACAGAGCACCTTTAGCCTTTGCTCTTGCAGAATCCCACTAATGTCCCAGCACCAAAATATTGCTGTCTGAATCCTCCCCAGAAATTAAGTCCGTATACAAGTGTATGTAAACCTTTGCATGCCTGGACCCTGCTGGCTAACAAACTCCCCGCTTTCCACATACAGACTGCGTGGTGTAACTCCCTTTGAAGGACAGGAAATTCATGAAAACTTGGCCATTAATTGAGATATTATTTGTTGTGGGTCCCGGCCTCGCCTCATGATCTGCTGTGAACTAACATGGTTCTCAGTCACGCTTCTATAATTCAGCATTATTAAAATTAGAAAAACAGACAGCTGCGGGGGGAAAAAATTGAAGGTAATGAGATGGGAGGCAGTTGCGTAAGCCAGTAAGAACAATTGGCGCTTTGTAGCCTTCGGGCTACCTAATGATTAAAACACACTATTTTGGACAGTCTGATTGGTAAGAGGCATCATCAGAGGGAAATCAAGAGATGGGGATGACCCGGACGCTGGAGGGGGAAAATGTTAATTAGCGCTCTAGTTAAGCCAAATTTTGATCCCACTCCTGGTTGCAGTCCAGCCAGTGAATGTTTTACCTCTAGCTTGCAGAGACATAAAAGCAGGCTGACAGTGATGGGGACGGCATTCACAGAAGCACAAAGATGAGGTTCATCTGTGTAATTAGAGGGAAGACTTTGTTTGGGTGCAGGTGTGGCCTTTCTAGAATGCTGCTTTCAGCCCAGAGAGGCAACACACACGCACTGCTGCTGCTGCACACACAGGTATAAGCCTGCAGCTACATGCAAAAAGAGCCCCCGCTCAGTCTGAACACACCAGGCGAAATCATCAACCCCGATGTTAGCTCCAGCCTAGAATGAGGCTGCTGAACGATTCTCATTCAGTACCACAGATTCTTTCTCTCTCCTCTGGGGGCTGGGATGCCTGAGGGCCAGCCTTAGCAGTGACAACCGAAGCAAAGAAGGCATTCAGTAACTCTGCCTTCTCTGCATCCTGTGTCACCAGGGCCCGGCCGGCCTCGTTCAGCAGCCGGCCAGCTCTATCCCCTGTCTTCCTTTTACTGCTGACGTATTTAAAGAAGCCCTTCCTGATATCTTTGACATCCCTCGCCAGATCTAATTCCAAGTGGGCCTTGGCCTTCCTGTCACATCTCTGCATACCTTGACTCGTCCTTGTCAAAGGCTTTTTGGTAGAGCTTATGCAGCAGGACAAGTCCCTGGATGTAGAGTTTTTAGGCATTTGCTCCTCACAAGAAGCACAGCTATAAGAAAGTACTAAAAATATTTTCTGTGTTTCTGTGTCTCTCCTCAGATTGCAAGATTGATTTGTCCTTCCTGATGGACGGGAGCTGGAGCATCGGTAAACGTCGCTTTCAGCTCCAGAAGCAGTTCCTCAGTAACGTGGCTCAGGCCCTCGGCATTGGCAGTGCTGGTCCTCTGATGGGCATCGTTCAGTATGGGTAAGAGCTTCTTCGTGCAGCTACTCCTATTGCCACAGGGCATGACTGCACACTCTGGCAGCTGTAGCTCTGTGGCTGACACGTGCTAAAGGTCTCACTCCAGCTCACACTCAGGAGCCAGGTAGCACAGGGAAGTCCTACAGCTTTTGCATTGTTGTATGTGAAGCAAAAAAATGAAGATTGTTCTCATTTTTTCTTTTAGTGATGACCCTTCCACAGAATTTAACTTAAAAACTTATGCCAACTCCAAGGACCTAAGAAATGCAATTGAGAAAATCCCACAGAAGGGTGGACTTTCCAACGCTGGTAGGTGATGGGACTGCTTGCAGGTCCTCAGCTTGGGGAGGGCTCCAGAGCCTGGGCTGTAGCAAGCCCACACCTCCTCACCAGGTATGGAGGCTGTGACTGAATGGTGCTCAGGGCGAGGGCAGGGCTGGCGAGGGGGTACCGCTCCCACCATGACCTGCCTGCATTGCTCCAGGGTGCTGTGGGTCCGTTGCAAGTGGACAGGATTTAGCTTTCTCGTCCTGGGCAGGTCCCACCGACACATCCGGGATCCTTGCTAACCCAGTTTGTCACTCCTAACCCCTCTGGGGCACAGGGAGGGATCGGATGGGGTTCAGTGCAGGAGGGTTCAGGAGGCACTGGCACTGGCAGCAGCGACTTCCCCTCCTGCTCGCACAGCTACAGGAACTGCTTTCCCCAGCTCTCGGCAGGGCTCCAACACTTAAATCAGCCCTCTTCCTACCATTCTGTGAGATATTATCAGGCAGAGTGCTTTGAGACTCCTAACTCATCCTCATCTCCTCTTTTATTCAAGGGAAGGCACTTTCATTTGTTAACAAAAACTTTTTTTCGGATGCTAATGGAAACCGAGGTGGAGCACCCAACGTGGTTGTAGTGATGGTGGACGGGTGGCCGACTGACCGAGTGGAGGAGGCCTCCAGGCTGGCCAGAGAATCAGGGATCAACATTTTTTTTGTCACTATTGAAGCAGCTGCTGAAAGTGAGAAGCAGAATGTTATCGAACCAAACTTTGTGGACAAGGTACTTACCGGGCTGGGCTCTGGCCAGGAGCTTGGCTCTATGTTTTCCAAACTGTTTCATTCAGGGCCTTTCCCTTTCCTTCTTACCACTTATGGTTATTTCTTGTCCTGCTTATACTGTCTTGAGGTCTCCTGTACAAAGAGCCAGGCAGTGATGCTGAAGTCAGAAAGGGGATGAAGTCAGTAAAGTTCTGGTTTGAGGTGTGTCATGGAGCAAATGGCTTTTTACTGACTAAACATTGGCACAAACCTGCAGTCATGCTGAGATGAGAGGTTTTCCAAAATACTGTAGTGTGACAAAGCACAACTGCAGCCTGAGCTTTCCATGAGCTTCTTGCTGTGCATCTCCCACACAGCAAAGGCTGAGGAGACCTGTCAACCTAATGTCAGTGTTGCATTTACAAACAGGTCCCATACATGCAAATGTTGGGACACTCCCAACACAGGCACATCCCCGTTGTTCATCTATACTGGATAACTCGTACATTTTGCTTCCATTGTTGATCTGATGCGGGTTACTTTTCCGTTATTTGTTTCTGCTGCTATGGACTTCACATTAGCTCTTGGAAAAAGAGTAAATCCCTGCCATGTGCAGCAAAAACAGAGAACGCAAGCCTTGAACGATTTGTATTTGGCACTAATGGTAGCTGTCTGCTCAACAGTGCCTCAGGACAAGCTGGCATCCCATTATGGCAGGAGGTATCTACCAAGTGCTAGACCAGGCTAGGCTCAGCAAGTATAGTTGAGTTATCTGGTATTTTCAGAAAACAGATTCCCATCTGAGCTGTGTCACTCTGCTATGAAATAATCTCCCATGAGTTTCAGAGCTGCTCCAGAGAGCCGTGCTGTGTCTGGTCAGCATTTAATTGGTTTGTAGTCTCATTTGCATTTAATGTTTTTAAAAGGACAAAGCTACAGTGAGTCTCTACAAACCTGCCAGGGACACAGCAGAAGTGGGAGTAGAGTGGGCTCAGAATAGGAAGGTAAAGAGGGAACAGTGACTTGATACTGCTGCGCTGTAACACTAAAATAGCAGCAAGACAGTAAGAGCAAACGAGAGCAGGACACGGTGAGGAGCCCAGACTGGTGAGAACTGTAACTCCTTTGGAATCGTTAGGCTTCATGCTAGTCAAGACCAGGCACCAGGAAAGCAGCACCTCAGTCTTTTAAAATACTCAGACACATGCACACAAAGTTGATTGATAAGCCTGACTTAACAAAATATTCTTAACCAGAGACCTGAGGCATTAGCATTTAAAAGGCGCCAAAGCCAAGGACAATTTGATGCAGCCTGTCCCCATCACTTCCCCGAGCCACGCTTGACTTCTCCCACTCCCTCTTCTATGTCACCCCTACTTCCTACCCACACTCACCCAACTCCCACTAAGCCTGTAGAAGCTTCCCACAGATCTGCTCCCTATAAGTATTCAGTTATAAAAATGAATGTTTTTTTTACTGTGCTGGCTCTGCCAAACAGGGAGTCTTTACAGGCGTTTTGCATTTTCACCAAAACTGCCTGGGTTTTCTTCCACTTAGAAGGGTATGAGCCAAGGATAACCCAACTTCAGTCCCAGATTTCATTTCAAGGTAGTAGGGTTTGTCACCAGGCAAAATTTCCCTTGTTGCCCTGAATGATGGGAGCCGAAGTTGCCACCTGGCAAACACACAGGCTCCCATAATGCCCACTGGAGCCACGCTAACATCAGCTCTGTGATTTGGATGCTTTCTCTGCAAACAATATAACTTATCTATAAAAACTTGACAGGTGGCAAACTTGCTTATTACATTTCTTTCACTACTATATCATCAGCTCCATCCCACAGCTTTAAAAAAAAAAAAAAGGGCAGGAAAAACTCGCTCGTTACACAAGTATCTGTGATGTTACACTGATGTCATTTCCCAGGGAAGCAGATGGTGACTGGAGGAGAGGCCGCTTCAGACTCCAGCATTGCTCTTTCCAGGAGCCTATATTTACAATTTAGCTACATACCCCAGCTGAAACAGGCAGACTGAGTTTCCATTGCATTCGTCCTTGTGTTGCCTTGCAGGCAGTGTGCAGGACAAATGGTTTCTATTCCATCAACGTGCCCAGCTGGTTCAGCCTACACAAGGTGGTCCAGCCCTTGGTGAAGCGGGTCTGCGACACCGATCGGCTGGCTTGCAGCAAGACGTGCCTCAATTCAGCCGACATCGGTTTTGTAATCGATGGCTCCAGCAGCGTCGGCACCAGCAACTTCCGCACAGTCCTCCAGTTTGTAGCCAACATCAGCAAAGAGTTCGAGATTTCGGACACCGACACCCGCATCGGGGCTGTTCAGTATACCTATGAGCAAAGGCTCGAGTTCAGCTTTGACAAGTACAGCACAAAGCAGGATGTGCTGAGTGCTATTAAAAGGATCAGTTACTGGAGTGGTGGAACCAGCACAGGAGCAGCCATCAGCTACGCCTCAGAGCAGCTGTTCAGCAAATCCAAACCCAACAAAAGAAAAATCATGATTCTCATTACAGATGGCAGGTCTTATGACGATGTCAGAGTGCCAGCCATGGCTGTTCACCAAAACGGTAAGCTATTCTATCGTTAGCTGCTATTCCTACATGCCTCACCACCATTTATCCAGGGCGGAGAAATGCAGTTTGCTATGATTTGAAGGCACTGGATGGAACTTTAGGAAGGAAGAGTAGCACCTGACCCCGGGGTCTCATAAAAAAAAATAAATCACATAAATCTAGCAAAATGCAGCTACGTATATGAGATCTCAGGGGATTTCTACTGTCTTAGTAACGCAGGAAGCCTCCTTTGGCTTTCCAGTCAGAATAATCAGGCATCTTCCAACACAATTGTAAGACATTTGCATTGGAGCAAGAACCTGTTGTTCAGGAGCCCGTTGTTCATACCCAGAGCTAGAGGTTTACTATCATTTAAGCCTTTTTGCTGTTGGCAAAAGGTACTTCCAAAGCACAAACTAGGCCTTTCGTCCAATTTGAAAATGCCACTTTTGTACACAGAGAGATAGCATTGCAACTCACTGCCCACATTTTTGTGGCCTGGCAACTACATTTGCAGTATTAATCTTAAATCAAATTTAAACACTGACAACTTTTATGCTCATTCTAAACTCCGGGTTTCTTTCCAGGAGTTATAGCTTACTCCATCGGCGTTGCTTGGGCAGCCCAAGATGAACTGGAAGCCATTGCAACAGACCCCGATACGGAGCATTCCTTCTTCGTGGATGAATTTGACCACCTCTACCGCTTTGTTAATCAGCTCATCCAAAACATTTGCACAGAATTTAATTCCCAGCCACGGAACTGATGGACCCAAGCAAGGCGGAACCCTCAGGTGCCATGCTGAAGGCACGCCAAGTGCCACAGGAGTAACGCCAGCCCTCAATTCAAGAAACACTGGAGGTGTTTTTCCTTAGCACTTTCCAGTCAGCAAGGTTGATTGCAGCTCTGTCCCTATGCATGATAACGCGCTGTGTAGACTGTTGATATTTTTTCTTTTTCTCTCTCTCCTTGCAGGCTTCAGAAACTCTGATTTGGATGTATAACAAAAGAGGCAGAAAACACTGAGGAAATAACTGGACCTGTTTGAAAAGCTGCTTCCAGCAGCAAGACCCAGCTTGTCTGATTCCTACCTTTGGGCACACACAAGCTCCTTAAAATGTGCCACCTGCTTCCCCAAACAGCCAGGTCCCTTCAGGGAGCAGCCATGCTGCTTAGCTGCTGTGGCAGCAGCACCTCTGCATGGCACTGCCCAACCGTCAGCACCCAGGTCGGGGCTGAGACACCNATGGACACAGATACGACTCAAATTTGAGTACATTCTTAAAAGCAGGCACTCTCTCTGTACAGCTGTCTTACCAACAATTTAAGCTTTAGCTAATGCAAACTCAGGCATTGAGATTTATCCAAACGCAGAGACTGGAAAGCAAGCAAGAGGAAAGAGTCAAGCTGTGGGACCCTACAACCATTTGTCAACCCCAATAAAGTCCCAAATCCACAAAGCAGCCAACACGCAGGGACTGGAATCTGATCTCCTACAGCATTGCATTAATATTTGATTTTGAGAAGTGTCCTGTCCCCTTAGCTCACTTGCTCTGCTCTTGTGCGGCTCAAGGCCTGCAGGACTGCAGCAGAGCTACCAGGACAGAGGAGACTTTGAGAAAATGGTGGGTTTAAGTTGCTTGCAATCAGAAGAGCGTTTGAGACCCACCGCTCTATCATTAAACCACAGCTCAGAACAGCTTACAGCAGTCTCTAGTGTGAAGAGAGCTATTCAAAAGCCATTAACAGGATTTAAGAGGGAATTATCTCAAGTTCTGTATTAACCACTGGGAAAAGCAGCATTTCAAGCATTTACAGACACCCTCTCCCAGATTTGGGATTGACTTCTGTTTTACGGATTGATTTCAAAATGAACCTACTACAGCTCTGGGTTATTCAACACACACGGTTGTTTCTTAAGTGAAGAACTAGCCATATCACTACTCAATAAGGGAGGAGAGACATATTAAGAAGGTCAAAAGAACTGCACTTTAATTAGGAAGCAGCAGTTGCTGGTTATGTTTCCATCCAGTACAATTCAAGAAAACATGTTCATTAAGCGAAGTTATCGAAGGAAAGGGATGGGGTTTCAGAGCCAATAAAAACGTGAGTGTTCACACACCTTATGGCAATCAAAGCCACACCACATCAGGCTTGTGGAACTAACAGGAAATGGGAAGAAATTAAAACACAGATTTCACATTTTACAAACAAGACTTTTAATAGCCTTTATAGTTTTAATAAATACCATGACCCAGGATGTTTATTATTCACATAAAAACATTAATTGAAGTAAATTGCCATATGGGAGACTCCTTTTAGTCAACAAAAGTAGCACAATCCTTGAAATTGTTGTGTTTGGAAGTATGACAGAAGTGGCTCAAAAATCACCAGTGAAGTAAGCGTAATGCAGATGATTAGACAACTAACGGGAATGGCAGATTCTGCACGATCCCTCTGGTGTGGTAACATAAGCCAGGCTAGGGTCCTCTCAAGAGGTTATCAAAACCAATCTTGGATGAAACAGCAGTTTTACACAGGGAGGGTTCAGATCTCCCTCTTAGAAATGTTCAGTTCCAGCTTTAACTGAACATCATCAATACAATAATGCTACCCAGAGAGAAGACACAGGGTACTGCCAGCATCCAAAAAAAGCAAAACAAAGATATAAAATATATTTGTACATAGAATTTTTAAACACTAATCTCTGCTGCTGCACTTCCACAGCAATAGCCTCTTGGCTTGAAAAACAAAGATTAAGGATAGAGATTTAGGCAGAAGCAGAGCAACCCCTGATACCCCACCATGTCCTGACCCACGTCCTTCACTGTCATTCTGCTGAAAGCATCTTTCTCTTTCAACAAGGGACATTACATGGGCTGGACAAATCTCAAACGCATAAACTGAATTTACTGGGGACTTCAGTTCCGACACCAGTTTTGTTGTCTGAAAACCTGTTTGCTTGGGGTTTAATTTGGGGCTAGCTGAGAAAAGGCCTTAAGTATTAACTTTTAGCTACTCTTAATATTGTGGTTTGATTTTTAATGCAACAGCTTACCCCTGCATATTGTTTTCCATACTGGTGGTACTCTTGCAGCACAGAAGACTGGCACTCTGCAGGGACTTCCCAATGTTTCACATGTGCTCTGCCAAAAGCACAGCCCAGACAGCCGAGACACCAGGAACTGTTAGAGCCACGCGTGTCCTTTAGGATATGCATTTTCATTTCTTCTGAGAGCTTAAACTTCAAGCAATGACAGTGAGCTTTCGAATGCTCTTTCACAGGGAAGTTGCACAGCTATCTTCTGTGTCAAGCATTTATAAAGGGCACTTTGGGGTTTGTTGTTGTTTAAATGGTTTATATTAAGTTTACAGAACAATCGGTGCTCGTTTGCCGATACGCATTTTTATTAACCTCTTGGGATGACCTTGAAACTGTTGGATCTCAAAGTGTGAAAGTGATTTAACATTTAATCCGACTCTCACCTAAGCTTAGATGTCCTTAGATGTCCTATTCATAAACACTGTAAACTTAAGCATAAGCCTCAAAATTTGTAAGAATTCACCCTTCCATTAACAAAAGCAAGGGAGTGGATCAGCACAGAACATACTCCTCTTAACCTTTACCTTTCATAGCAATCAAAATACTATTAAAAGTCTCTAAATACTGTTTTATTAAAAAACTGGATAACTCATAAATCTTCACAAATGTTTGAGGGGGTATATGTGTTTGAAGAAAGCAGCGGAACTCCTTCTGTAACATATACAAGCTATTTTTAGCTTATCAATACAAGTTGCTATATCTTTTGCAATAAAATTGTCCCAAAGGCATATGCAGTACATGTCATCATGTATGTGGTTAAAAAATAAACACCAAATATGGTCCATGCCATTTTAGTTTCTGAAACACAGCTGAGGTTCTTACTAGATTATGGAGGACTTAGCAGGGTTGCCATAGCCCCAGGTGTTTCAATGTCATCCTTTTACATGCTCAGCTGAAAAAAACCCTAATGTGAGCAAGCAGAGGAAGGACCACCAAATTACCTGCCAGAAGAACCAGTCATTGAAGCAGAGTCTAATGGCTGAAAGGCATCAAAATCATACATACCTTCCCAAGTCTGCAAGATCACGTCTTATTTGGAAACAGACTTCTTTTGAAAGCTGTAAAAAATTAACAGTCTCTACACATGCAGAGACTTTCTAGATGCAGAGCTGAATTGGAAATGATCTAAATGCCCAGACACTTGATGCTGGACCACTTTTCAGATTCAGATGCCAGACCACTGTGGTGGAATCTACCATCTGGCTGATGCACCCAAAAAAGAAAGGCACCAAAGGGTTGGACTTGGAGGCAGGCAGCCAGCCAGGGCTGGGAGCTGTCTTAACTAGTCACTGGACGCATAGCCGAAATGGGGGTTGGTTGTCTGACCACCTTCACCCTAGGAAATAAGCATCTTTGCATTTGGGAGTTGGGCTGGTGGCTTATCACTGCTCAGCAATCACAGTGCAGAACACCCACTTGGAAATAAATACTGACATCCATGCTCTGAAAGCCATGGGGGAGCCGTATGACAGCACCTCTTACCTCTAACTCTAGCATTAACTACTCACATTCTGGGTGAACAACCAAAGTTCAATTCAAAGTTCAACCATCTCTTCAGAGAGAGGCAACTCAAACCCCTGTTTCCCAGCAACATCTCACCTTGCTGGTCCAGAGGTGGGACACTCAGCACCTCTGCTGCCACTGCCACCCTGCACAGAAGGCATCGCCTGCTGTGTGTGCCCTCTTGCTCCTCAGCTGCTGCTGCTTTGCTGGTTCAGCAAGAGGAGGGTTTCCCCACAGCAGCCACTGAATTTTGCTTTTCTGACAGGTCGGCAGAGGAGCTTCCCCTTCTTCCTCATGTTCCTGCCCCCAGAGCTGTGCAGTACATGAGGGGCACCGTTCCAGTAACCAGGAGAAACTCTGGGGTTAAGCATCCAGGCAGGACCAACCCAATGTAAATGTCCCTAGTGGATTTAAAACCCTACCGGTAAACTACACAGAAAATTATCCACGCTACCTACTTGGCAAGTCAAAGTAAGCGGTAAATATCAGAAATATTACCTAGACACCAAACACTGAATAATCAGTATTTTGTGGTATGCATACCCTAAATTACTTCATGGTTGAACAAAGTCACTCTCTCCCTATCATTCTTCCGGTTATTTTTCTCTGCCCATCAGCAACATTATGCAAACAACTTGAACCTTTTTCTTTTCCATTTCCGTCTCAGCTTAAGAAGTCTCAGACAGTACCAGGCCATCTACATTTGCTAAATCACCTACATATTGAAAACATTGCACATGTACATCTATATAGCAGAGTGCCTCCAATTCCTCAAACTAGTCTTTTTTTTTTTTCCTTCTGAAAAACTTAAACTGGGGGGTATCACAGGTTTTAGCACTGCAACAGCTACACTGCTCACAATCAGCTGTCAGTCACACTGAATGGCAAGAGAAGCAAGTGCTATTTTCCTTAACACCGGTTTAACTCTTTCTCTGATTTCTAACAAAAACTCTGATGATGCAGTTCAAGAACTCCAACACTCACTCACAGAAATTACTTCTTTTTAAGCACAAAGAGAGATAGTAGTTAAGTTTCACCATACGGCCAAAGAGAATATGCCCACTTTTCTCACACCCAAATCATTATGGGGATGTCTTGTTCATAAGCAAACGCATAAGGACATTAGGAAGGCCTCCCATGTGGGAAAGTCACTCCTACATTGTTCGTGAAATCTTTCTCCCTACCTCAGGAATCTTCTGCTGACCCTCTCTGGAGGCAGAGCACTGGTGTGAATGCAACTGTATTGTCAATTCATGAAGCAGTTCCTCCTTTCCTATGAGGAGGGAAGATGAGTAGGACTAAATCAAAAGGCTTATTTTACCTACCATGGAGAGGAGCTGAGAGCTTCGCTTATCCCACCTACAAGCTTAGAAAAAACAGGATGGACTCGCTAACGAGTTGTTCTGCTCAGTTCTGTGTAGGTTCCCATACCACCCCCTCAACAGTGCCGTTCTGAGCATCTTCCCGTAGCAACGCGACAACCATCTGTGATGTGTGGTTTGCTCTCCTTCATCCTCTCCCCAGGGGCAGAACTGTGCGCTTATTTTTATGTTAAATGAATGTTCTCCCCAGGAAGCAGGCGCACCATGTCTCACTGCGATCGGCACTGCTGACAGACCAGCTCCTGCATGACGGCACCGCACCCACTCTGCATGTCCGTTCACCCCATGAAGACACTGGGGACTCTGTGCCTAAGTGCACGGAGAGATGTAGGGTGCCAACAGTGCCAAGATGGCAAAGCAGAACAAAACCAAGACACAGGGAGAACAGAAAAACGAGACACTACTGTGAATGGTAACGCTTCGCACAGTTCAGACGGAAGTTCACATGAAGTTACCTCATGCCCCTCCAAACGCGTGTCTACTTGTCCTAGTCTGAGTGCGCTTCCCCCTCCTAGCATGCACTCTGGTGATAGAACGCAGAATTAGGAACACAATACAAAATGTTGAAAAATAGTATTTATTAGCACCCAATTTACATAATTATATGGTACAAATGACACTTACTTGCTGCTGTAACATTAAATAAAGCTGCTCTTAAAAACCATTGCTTATTTCTGGAAGTCCATGTGATTTTGCTCAGCACAGAATGCGGGTACAGTATACAGCGACCCCACTTCACTACTGTCATACCAATACAAATACCTGCATGGTTACCTCAATGTGGTCTCATTTTAAACAGCACACTAACATAAGTGGATCTATATAATTTTAATGACAAAATATTTACTTGACTTATTCAGGCAAGTGAACGTAGCTTTAATTATAACCTATCCAAGAAGTTTCACAAAATAGGAACTGCAGTGAAAAAGAGAAAATTCAGGGCTGCAATTGAGAAGCTCAAAAATATACTTGCGTATTTCAAAATAATCTCCCTCTAAAATTTTCCATCTTTGCCATTTTAGATATTTATCCAGGATTTTAAAATGCTGAATTTTAGTATGAAATTTAAGTGTTTGAAGAAGCATTTTCATTTAAAGCAAAAATTTATACTACTTATAATAAAGGTTTAGCAAATTTTGGAGAATGAATCACTTTTTCACTTTTCTCATGTCCCATGATTACGAGGTCTTTCTGAAATCATGGAATACATGAAATTTATGGATCCTTACTCCCAAGAAAACTATTTCCTTCACAAGTTAGAAAACATAATTTCTCACTCAAATTAACATTCACTTTTGTTCGACAGCAGCATTCAAACAAGGTAATTTGGTGGTACTGAAATTCTGACACAGCCTTGTACTAAGCCATACACAAACTGACAAGCAGACTATTACTCAACAGGTAGGTATTTCTCATTTGGATCCACCACTTCGCAAGACACTTGAAGCCCAACATTGTTGCAAAGTAGTCATTCAAAACTGGCGTGCAAAATCATAACCTCAGCATAATTCTGAACGGGCATCTTAATTTCCTTTAGCTGTTTATATATCAGTCACAGTAGCCTTTTCATATCAACTATCTGTCATGGAAGTGACCCAAAACAGAAAATGTAATTACTAACATTTAAGTGGTTATCACCTGTGGTTATCTTCTCCAAAAGAGAACTGTCAGGTAACAGTTCAACAGTCATTCTGGTAGAAAGGAAAAATAAAAAGTATATTAATATAAACAACAGCAACAAAAAAAACCCCAAACTACGGTCCATATGGCAAAGAAATTTGTACGGAATTTTTTTTTTAACCTGACAGTTTCTTTTAAAAGAAACCAGTTGAAGATATTTATATGAAATACAATGCAGGTAGTTGATATGCTGACAAATGTCAACAGAAAATCTTACAGCAACAATAGTCTTCTCATCATGGATTTTCTTCTACAAGTTTTTTCAGATGCATAATTCAAGGAAAATATAGCACAAGACCGCTTTTCAGCCTGCTTGGGCTATAATGGTACAAGAAATTAGCTAACATGCTCAGTTTGCATTTCCAGAAAACGTGCTAACACATACGAAATACTTTTCAAAACCTATGCATGTTTGTAAATGTCTGACTGCAAGGAAACAATTCTAGGAGCCTTACACCTGAAAACAAGCTACATTCAAAAAGCACTATCTTGATGACAGGAAGAATAAAAAAATAAATTCTTAATGGAAAAATATTAGCTTGAAGTCCATCATTTATCCCTTATACAATGTTTTTGGCTGCTGTTAGTGAGTAATCCAAAAATAATGAAAATATTTGGCTTGGCAACAGTTATCCCTTCCCTTTCAGAATAGTACAAATCCAGCTGCATAAATCTTTTCTCAGCGTCCCAGTCTAATACTCTGGTGTGAGGACCAAGGGTTCCTTGAAATAGCAAGGAAGTAATTTTGGGAGCCTGCAATTCAAACTGAGGGAATGCAAGTAGACCGGGCTCGAGGGCCATGTCACCACGAGGCTTTGAACAGCTTAAAAAACACACGTGCAGGCATGGTTTAAATGTGGGTGTGATCTCCCAGGATCACAATGTGGCTTGGCAGCACAAACAGGGCGCAACTAGTTTAACACGTAATACCACAACCCAGACTCAACCAGGAAGAAACTTAGGCTAAAAAGCATATATTAGCATTAAAGGCCTTTTTAGTTCAGCCATAGTTTGGATTTTGTTATCCAGCAACAAATCTCCTGACAACAAAGCAGCTGAGACCTATGAATTATACTGCTCAACTGGATTTACACCTTTTGTAATGGAATCCAGATTCTCAAAAATGTCTTAAATGATACAGCACTTCATAAGTTTTCACAATAGACTACAGAGCAGCAAAAAAAAGTCAGCAGGTGGGGTAAGAGATAACTCAGCAGAATTAAGTGAACCGGGAATAAGGAGGTACAAATCAGCCTTTTGGCGGTGGGAGGGGTAGGGCTGAAGCCGAAACCCCACCACCCTTCAAAAAACATTCCTAGAGAAAATCAAGAGTTCTTTCTGAAAGTGACCCTGCAATGAGAGTCCACTGCAGATGGGATTTTAAGATTCTAAGAAAACATAGCCTAGAGGAGGATTTAACTGGGAAATTAAAAATCAGGTATCAAAAGGATAGATAACCTGCACAACAGGTATGTCATAAGCACAGGCAGAGACATCATTTTAAGGGTCTTACTTCCCACCATCCTCCCTCCTGGGATTAGTCCCACCAACTGAACAAGAGCAGTTGCCTGAGCGAGGACTATTTACGCAAAGGTCATCCTAGTCCCCCCACCCCACTCCCCAGGTGTTTGTTCATTTGCTCTATGTAATACAATCTTTTACAATTTGGGTTATTTCTTGTAAAACATCCCCTATATAACTGGATGGATGAGCACTGTGGTTTTCATCCATTTCTCTGCTGCTCAGTAGAAGAAACACTGAGGAGGTTTGACTAGCAGTTTACAGGCCATTCATTTCAGTAACCGTGTTCGTCTCTAAGCTTAAAAACACCGATGATGAAAGAGCCAAGACTGTTCACCCACTGCAACCCTCTTCACCTAAATACATTATCAGATTTAGATATTCTCAATGCCTTCATGTTCTTACAGAAAAAGGGAGCCTCCTGAAACATCTGAGTAGTTTTTTCAGGGAAACCTCTGCTTTCTCTCTGTCACTCAATACTAACAGCTACCCTGAGCATCCCTACAGTAGTCACCGACAGCAGATGCCCAAGAACACTCAAATTACCGTGTCAAAGATTGCAACATATTATACAAACCAATTTACCATATGTAAATGGTTTACTATCATAATCTGATTTCTTCATTCTTAGCAGTATAGTCCAAAACAATTTCTACTAACCAGCCACAAATTTCAGAATATTTTTAAACGCTATATTATAAGCAGCATCATGTTTTCACAGTTATTTCCATGAATCTTATCAGCTCCTCCACTAAAAAGCTGAAAGACATACATGCTAAGCGAGTCACAAATTACCTGGAACCACCGGTCCCATTCACATCTCATTTGTATGAGAAAGTACTGAAGGGGTATTTTTCACAGAACAGGATATTTAATGTGAAGTGAGTCATATAGATGACACTGTAATATATATTAAATATGTAGAATATGACTGAAAAAAAAAAAAGAAAAATGAGAAATAAGCCTAAAATTCTACTCTGCTTCCCAAATTTTGTGGCTTTGGTTCAATACTAACTGACATCATGAGACAAAGTCTTAGTCCTGAAATATTTTTTTTAAATAAATGTTTATCTGGAAGCAAAACAGTAGTCCCACTACAGTGTCTGAAGAACTTATCTTCATGTCACTGGGTCCCCAACATGAAGAGTAAGTTCTGTTCTTAGAATTATAAATCTCTTCCCATCTCCTCATCTAAAGTGACGTAGTTTTGAAATTTGAACAATCTCCACCTTTTATTTTGACATAAGAGTGCATAATTTGGAATCTGGACCTATACTAGATTTCATCCTTGGTATAACCTGCAGCCAGTAGACAAATGAATAAATCTGAAGAATCATGATGGGAAAGCCTTACTAAGCTTGCTACTCTAAACTTTTGATCATTTGCTTTGTGATACCATCGGGCTAAACTCCACAACACTGCTCCCCAGCCCAGTTCTCCCAAGATGACACCAGTCACACGGAGGGCACATTGGCTCTGGCCATTTAACCTACTATCTATCCCCTACAGAGTTCAACAAATGGTCTCCCTGCTTCCCTCACTGTTCAGCACACAATCCAAATGTGTGCTACAGATCTTCAAAGTAAAAATACAAATAATCTCATTTGCAGATATTCCCGTGCTGCAGAGTGTTAGACTGCAAATCTGATGCTTCAGCAAAGAGGGCCTAAGGAGAACACTGCTACAGCCTCTTGCTGTACAGGCACAGGGACAACCACAATAGCTGCATTTTCGTCCTTAACTCAACCCATGTTACTAGGTTTTACTAGGTTTACTGGAGATTTCACACAGGTAGTCAAGTAGGGTCCCCTAGGGCAGTCTACGAAGACACTGCCAAACCACAGCCTGCAAATACACATTGTGAAAGGCATTAAAAAAAACCCCCAGACTTGCTTATCTCATGGTTATGCGTGCTTTTTATTTTTTTGCTTCCTTTGGGATGCTTCAAAAGTGTTATCCTTGGGATATCACTTCTGCCAACATGGCAGCAAGACTGCTCAAATGACACATCGGTTTACAGAAATTCCTGCTCCCCAAAATTACACTGTTAAAATATGAGGAAGGAGGTAGAGAAAGGGAACACACCTGTGATCAGATGGGTGTACTGAAAAAGGTGGTGTAACTAAGTCCTTTATCTCTTACACATTTATTCAAAAGGACAAGTTTCTGGTTACTTTAAATTCACAACTGCAGAATGGTGCTGTATGACCTAATCACAAAGCTGTACGGTGAACATCACACACTTACTCAAAGACATTACATATGGGACTGCTTTAATGTAACATTATTTGAAATCACACGGCCTAAAAAATAACCTACAGTATGTGGCATATAGTTGTACAAGCTTCTTGCTAAAGAACATATTTTATCAAAATAAAGATGAATGAGATCCTAAAATATTCATCAGGTGGGTTTTCTTACAAGTAATAAAATCTTTCACTTTGTATGTCAGAAGTTTTTTCTCTCTGAGGAACAAAAATAAATGCAGACACTAGGATGTTTTAAGAGTGAAGAAAACGTTTTCCACAATATAATTATATCTAGAGCTTCTTCCAGGCTGCTCCAAATCATTCTGTGCAAGTAAATTAGAAATAAAAATGAGAGTATCTAAAACTAGCGAACCAATTTTCAACATACAGAAGGACTAAAAATTCTCCATTAAATTAGTTAGTAAAACCAAAATCAGTAGCACAGGCTAATATACACAAAAAATTACATGAGTTAACCGTTAAAAAATGTACCATGTAAATTATATATGGGAAAAATAGCAATGGTAAAATGCCATATGCTGATGTTGCACAAAAATGCTTTTTTGCAAGAATAAGCCTTAGATCCAGTTTTGTTTACATCTTCAATAGATGTATGTATCACATTAATGAAAGTTACCAATTCCATTGAACCAGGAAGAACCGCACATAAAAGGGAAAAAAAAAAATAGTGCCCTCAGAGATCAGAAGTTCAAAGCTTATAAAACCCAGGACAATCATGAAACAGGAATTAAGTATCTAGCTGCAAAAGAATCATAACAAAGCACTGAAAGCGAAGAAGAAACTTGAGAAGCAGCAATGCTCAAAGTTATTTAAAACACTTGTCAGAAATAAAGAAATATGATTTGGGTTTGTGAGACACTAGCCAGCCACAAAAGCATCATATTAGAGAGGAAAAAAACAACCAAATGAAACCTACACTTAACGGATAACCTTCAGACTAAGTCCAACAAATCATGCATGTGGAATGGTGTTGCGGGCACCAAGATATGGAGAACCGTGTTAAAAAGCTGAAAACAAGAAAAAGTTGTGTAAAAAGAGCAGACTAGAAAATAGCTTGAAGAAAGTGGAAGAGAACAGAAATATACAGCTAGAACCAGTGCATGCATGCAGGTTCCAAATTACGAAGACGATGAGGAACATGTAATGGCACAAAACATGGCCTGGAATACTGGCATGAAGTTACAAAAAAGAACTACTGAACACCATGTAAATCCTCCTGTCAGTGAGATGCAATCATTGAAGTAATCTTCAAAAGGAAGCCTAATTGTTTAGAACATATATAAAACCTCACTGGCCAAGACAATATTACAAAGCACAAGTCTACAACCCTGCTTTAGCAAGCAGATGGACTAGATAACCTAAATATTTTTTCATCCCTAACTCCTAGGATGATGTTCAGAAGATCTGACAGGCTCATGCACAATACCCTGCAGTCCTACAAGTATGTGAGCAAGTACAGTAAAAAGACATTGACATCAATTATGAAGACCAGCACAAAAATATATATACTCCACAACCTCTTTGTAAGGCTACATTTGTTTTGTTTTGTTTTTTTAAAGGCACCTCATCCTCTAGCTATTGCCAGCTTTTAAAAAAATCACTTTTCAATTTGAGCAAGAGCTCAATAGTGAGAAGGAAACATCTTTCAATTCACATTTGAACAGCCACTTCTTACATTCCAATCGTAATCAGAATGACAGTCTTTAAAATCAAGCATGCCAGCCTATGAGTTTTATGTACAGCAATTTAAACAACTGTAACTACATATTGTATTGTGTAAGCAAAAGCACAACATTCATTTCATACTCACACCATTATCCTTTGTATACACAAACTGAAGAGAACTCTTACTACTAAAACATTAAAATGCACCCATGGAGTCTTCCCTTACTAGACATATTTAATACATGTTTACAGTATATATACACATATATAATATACATAACTTTTAGAATTTTTCAAATAAACCTTTGTAATTTCCTCTTCAAAAAGAAATAAAATAATGACACTGAAAGAACATGAGTCAAGTACACAGAACTCTTACAAAGTTGAATGCTCAGTTTTGCAGCCAAGTTTCCTCCTTTCCATCATAATCAAAACACTTTATAAAAACTAAATCATCTGAATTACTATTGTAGTCATCTGTTTCATGGTAAAAGTTCTAATCTTATCTATGGAAATATATTGTGTATCAATATAATGAAGTGACATATTTGAATATTCTGAACAATAAAAGGTATTCCAGGATATTTTAGCAGTAAATATAATGTGTTGCAGGCTCAAACAGCACAGGTCAACCTTTTATTCTAAATAATATAGTTGATTTACACTCTGAGATTAACTTCAAATGTGGTCCCATCCCCATACACCACTCTAAAAACAACACAGTCAATCCCTATGTTGACATCTTTCAATGATTCCTTCTTAGAAAGTGTCAGTTTAAAGGTAAAGATTTATTTATCAGTTTCCAGTCTTAACCTCAGGCTGCTATGTGGAAGAGTTGCATCAGGTTCTGTGTACTTGACT